>OX457052.1:5569519-5754519 GCA_949752735.1 Lumbricus terrestris
TATATCAACACATTTAATACCTCATCCTCAAGTACTCCGCAAAAGCGTTGCACACGTGAATATCTAAACGACCAAAAACGATATTTTATACATGATATTATTATTTTAGTCTACCCCATAACAAACTAATTTTAAAAATTTGTTCAAGTTTGAAAAAATTCATGTTAAGCAAAGCAAAAAAATATCCAGAAGAATGGACGTTTGCACTGGGAGAAGTCAGTTCCAATTGGATGCCGACAGGTGAAAGGGAAAAGGGAAAGCATAGTGAGACGGGGAGGGAAGTTATTGTCATGGATGTTATTTGGGTCACGTGGTGTCATCAGTGGCGTAGCCAAGTGTATTTTTCGGAGATTAACCCCCCCATTGGGCACATTGGCACAGGAAAAAAGTTTCTTTAAAGGTTATTTATTCACTTAAATAAGAAAAATCAAAACAATTGCTTGTAACAATCATTGTTTTTCTTACTTTATTCCATTTGTTGCTTTATTCCTTTTTTTAATTACAATAACACTGTTGGATTGGTGTCAGAAATGGCATCCGGCCAGGCAAAAAACAACCCCCATAATAAATTCCTGGCTACGCCACTGGGTGTCATTGTCCTAGAGCCCAATCTGTTTCTATGAGTATTAAATAAAAATTGCTGCCTTGAATTTGGACTACGCGTAGGAATCCAACATTCCCAATCAGCGATTTGTTAAAGTTTGAACAAAACTTTTATGTTAAGCAAGGCAATAACAAAAATTATAATTCAGACGCAGCTGTGCCATGGTCTGGCCATGGCAATGGTCACAACCGTTCCGCGCTCCTTGACTTCATCGACCGACCGAACAGACGTTGGTTCCCCCGTTCCTTCCCGGAGGAACTGCCCCTCTCCTGCCGACCCCATCGGCCGCAAAGCACCGCCACGTCTCCCCAGAAAATAACGCCTCCTCGAACCAAATTTACCAACCGAACTATCAACATTCTCCACCAGATGGCGTATAGTTCCCGCCAATCGCAATTGATCGTCTGCTGAACAAGATGACGCGGGAGGATCCACCTCACATCGGCCGCTAGAGTCGCTTCTACTCCCCGTCATGACTCTGACGACGGCCAGGCGCGGCCTTGAGTCGGTCGCCGGTCGGGCGGGCGGAAGGGAGGTCGGCAGGGCGGCCGTTCGACTACGGTACCGGTAGGTGAGCTTCGGCCTGGCCCCCGCCGACGCGCCCGTCTTCTGCTGCGAGAGGGCGACTCGGCAGCAGCAGCACGGCCGGAGTATCGTCGTTCGGAAGGACTTCCGGAACTTGAGGGACATGATGTTGTAGAGGATTGGGTTGATGACGGAACTGACGTAGTAGAGAATTCCGGAGACGAAGTAGAGGACGCTTTGAATGGATGCGGTCCATCTGTCCTCGGTTACGTAGAGGGACATCAGACGTTGCGTGTGAAATGGGGCCCAACAGATGAAGAAGGCGATTACGACGGCCACTAAAAAACAAACACAACAATGCATTCGTTCGTTCGTTCAGTCAGTCAGTCAGTCAGTCAGTCAGTCAGTCAGTCAGTCAGTCAGTCAGTCAGTCAGTCAGTCAGTCAGTCAGTCAGTCAGTCAGTCAGTCAGCCAGTCAGTCAGTCAGTCAGTCGGTCAGTCGCTCAGTCAATCAGACAGTTAATCAACCAGTCAATCAGTCAGTTATTCAGTCAGTCAGTCAGTCAGCCAATCATACATGCACTCATTCATTCTATCGTTCGTCCATTCAGTCATTTAGTTCAGTCAGTCAGTTATTCGATCATTCATTCATTTATTCATTCATCATTCATTCATTCATTCATTCATTCAGTCCGTCAGTCATGCAGCCAGTCAGTCAACAAGTCAGGCAGTCAATCGGTCAGCTTATTTACTATTATATACTTATATTTATTTTTATTTTCTAATGCCTATAGTATACACCGCTGGCAGCTGTATGTAAAGCTGGCTATGAAATGGCATGACTGTTTAACGGCGCCATATAAGTTTCCATTATCATCATCATCATCATCGTTATCAAGTCGGCACGTGACTGAACCCGACACTTAAAGGAAACTGATAAGTCTATCGTAATATTTCATCAAAGGCAATAAATGTCCTGAAGGTATAAATTGGAGAAGCGACGACCCGACTTTAATTTGGCTTAAACGATTTTTTCCTTTGACCGTATTCTCGTTAAACTAGACTCGAGCTTATAAGGACAGACATGATTATGAGAAAGTCGTCTATGTGCAGATCGAGTGTATAGGCCGTTAAGACTGGGATTAAACGTATCATCAAAGCGACACTGAACATAGGAGGGAGATTAGACTTCCATTTAAGGGTCTGACAGAGACAGGGGCGGATCCAGAAGGGGGCAATCCCACCATGGCCCCAGTGAGAAATCTGCACAAGACGTAGCCCCCCCCAATCAGGTTGCTACAGTAAGCTTTCAATCAATGCTATGATCCAATGCTTGAATACGTTTGTCAAGCAATGCAGAGAGAGAGAGAGAGAGAGAGAGAGAGAGAGAGAGAGAGAGAGAGAGAGAGAGAGAGAGAGAGAGAGAGAGAGAGAGAGAGAGAGAGAGAGAGAGAGAGAGAGAGAGAGAGAGAGAGAGAGAGAGAGAGAGCGAGAGACAGAGAGACAGAGAGACAGAGAGACAGAGAGACAGAGACAGACAGACAGAGACAAGTAGCATATGACTAAAAACGAACTTTTTTCCGACCAAAACCAAAAAATTTGCCCCCCACCCTTTCGAAAATTTCTGTATCCGCCCTGGACAGAGAGTTGCGCATCTCCTTAAAAACAGGTCGGTCAGCATTTACAATTAACCTATCTAAACTTGCGCGGCCTTCATATATATATATATATATATATATATATATATATATATATATATATATTTCGTAACCTGATTCTTCGCCAGTGCGCCACACTCCAACTGTAGCCTTGGCGGTCGCAACAGGTGGAGCAGGTGCAGGTAGGTCTCCCGTAATAAGAAAAGCAATTATTTGATTTCTACTTAGCGCAATTTAGCCGTAATATTATATAGTCGGAAGTGCGAGCTGAGGGGCGGTAATTATTATAGGCGTTTCATTCGCCTTCACAGAACACGAGTATTATTGACTAATTAAGCCGCGAGTCTCGGCAATGATTACGTAACCGCTATACACAGGGTGGACCATAAAAAAGTAATCCCGTATACGGTGTTTTGCCAATATCTTGACCCCCAAAAAATTTTCAGATGTTTTACAAGCGTACAGGTAAATCATATCTACGTACAATAGCCAAATTTCATCGAAATACTTGAAACAGAACAAACGTTATATCTCTTTTAGTGAGACCACCCTCTGTTTTTTTGGACAATTCAAAAACGTAACGCAACAAAAAGTTAAAAAAAGATTTTATTAAATCATATCTCAAATAACTGTTATCTAACGAACTTGAGAGTGAGTGCTTCCCAACTTGTGTTCAAATGGTTCAATGTCTCAACCACCAGTGCTCAAACTTGTAAATAGTCACTTTGTAGAGTTCTTGAGGGCCTTGTTGATGTGTTCCAGAGGTAAGTTTTCCCATATCAATTCCAATGCGACCATAAAATTAATTCTCTTATCACTCTTGACTATGGCCGCCGATTAGGGTATTTCTCCGGGATATTTTGTCCACACTTGATAGACTATCGAGTAAAAATCCGGAGAATAGGGGGCTATTGGTTCTTCCTTATGAAACCAGAGCAATAATAACAATTTTTACGTTGATCTGATCTGATCTGATCTGATCTCCTTTCATCAACGGCACATTGCTGTTGTGTTGCTTGACTCGGGATCTGCTAAAAATAAAGATAGCCCCTCCCACTTCTGGCTTGGCCTACCAGAAGTGATCCAGTACTTAGGCCATTAGTTAAGTTACCGAACCCACTGCTGTAAAACCGACCTGCGTGTCGTGCTACAGTGGGCCGTATTTCGTATAACCTGTACCTGTAATCCAGTGTTTAATCTAGTCCCCCTCCTCTGGGGGGGAATTCAGGTTTCTGGGGGGGGAGACAATTGAGTGTCCGAAGAACGGTTGTGAGGCGCGTAGCGCCGAGACCGAGAGGGGGAGAGGTATGGGGAGGGGGATGTGCCCCCTCCCCATCAGAAACTTTTTGAATTTCCACATTGCAATGGCAGCATTTTAAGGTGTCATCTTTACAAAATACCTGTACTTTTTCTGAGCCTCATCAGAAATTTTTTGAATTTCCACATTGAAATGGCAGCATTTTAAGGTGTCATCTTTACAAAATACCTGTACTTTTTCAGAGCCTCATCAGAAACTTTTTGAATTTCCACATTGCAATGGCAGCATTTTAAGGTGTCATCTTTACAAAATACCTGTACTTTTTCTGAGCCTCATCAGAAATTTTTTGAATTTCCACATTGAAATGGCAGCATTTTAAGGTGTCATCTTTACAAAATACCTGTACTTTTTCAGAGCCTCATCAGAAACTTTTTGAATTTCCACATTGCAATGGCAGCATTTTAAGGTGTCATCTTTACAAAATACCTGTACTTTTTCTGAGCCTCATCAGAAATTTTTTGAATTTCCACATTGAAATGGCAGCATTTTAAGGTGTCATCTTTACAAAATACCTGTACTTTTTCAGAGCCTCATCAGAAACTTTTTGAATTTCCACATTGCAATGGCAGCATTTTAAGGTGTCATCTTTACAAAATACCTGTACTTTTTCAGAGCCTCATCAGAAACTTTTTGAATTTCCACATTGCAATGGCAGCATTTTAAGGTGTCATCTTTACAAAATACCTGTACTTTTTCTGAGCCTCATCCGAAATTTTTTGAATTTCCACATTGAAATGGCAGCATTTTAAGGTGTCATCTTTACAAAATACCTGTACTTTTTCAGAGCCTCATCAGAAACTTTTTGAATTTCCACATTGCAATGGCAGCATTTTAAGGTGTCATCTTTACAAAATACCTGTACTTTTTCAGAGCCTCATCCGAAATTTTTTGAATTTCCACATTGAAATGGCAGCATTTTAAGGTGTCATCTTTACAAAATACCTGTACTTTTTCAAATTCTCATCAGAAATTTTTTGAATTTCCACATTGAAATGGCAGCATTTTAAGGTGTCATCTTTACAAAATACCTGTACTTTTTCAGATCCTCATCAGAAACTTTTTGAATTTCCACATTGCAATGGCAGCATTTTAAGGTGTCATCCTAAAAAAATAAACTTTGTAATTTTAAAAAAGAACTTTTTGAATTTCCACATTTCAATGGCAGTATTTTAAGGTGTCATCTTAAAAAAGCTGTCCTTTTTCAGTGCTTATGAGAGTGGCCTAAGACTTGAATAAATATACTCAATACTTAAAAAAAATTTGTGGGAGTTTCCACACTGTAATGGTATCCTTTCAAGATAGCAAAATAACTCCATTATTTCATTACTGATAAAGTGTTTTAGGATTTCAATATATATTTTTATAATATAATTATATTTACAATAAAAATAGCTTTATGTATCGAGTTCAGCAGCTCAAGTTCAGCAGGTCAGCTTTGTTGTTGCTGGGTTATTCTAATGTATAACTGCAGACATGACTATATAAGCTGACTTTTAAGCACTATAATCAGCTTATCTCTGTTTCCCAATAATATTTATGGTCCTGAATTGCTGACCAAGATACACTTTCCGAAATCATATGGTACACAAATCAACCAAGAACTAATAAACTACTGGTACAAAAATTTATCTGGAAGCCACAATATAGTAATGATGTTGTTTTACCAGGTGTTCAAATAATAGGACCAAACCATTTTGAAATTTGACAGTTTAAAATTTGAGGATAGCACTGGAGAGAAGCCATTCAGTTGTACAGGAATAGTATTTGTATAAAAATTAACAGTAAGTTATACTCATTTTAGCCGGATTGTGTCATATATTATAATAGTAAAAAATTAATATAACCATATAATAGAAAATAATATTACGGTATAGGTCTATTATCATAACAGTTCATGTAATGCGATGATGTAAACAGCAACTAAAAACTATTATCATTTTGACGCATTTTTTTGGAGCGGATGTCATCTCTGTTTTTAGTTAGGAAAAATAGTGTTTATACAAATATATACAGTAAGTTATACTCATTACAACATGATAATATCATATATTATAGTAGTAAATAATGTCATTATAATCATATAATAGTAAATAATATCACGGTATATTACAACACTTAATGTAAAACAATGATGAAAACAGTAATTAAAAAATAATATTATTTTGTGAAATTTTTCTGGGGGGGGAAATGTCAATCCTGGGGGGGGGGACTTTCCCCCCCCAGAGACGTCTAGATTAAACACTGCCTGTAATCATTCTGTGGTGTGTCAGATTGAATCATTAAAAGGAATATTATTACATTTCCTAACTCTCAATTTAACTCTTAAGTTTCTCCGCTCTCACTGTTCATCAAAGTAAGTGGTGATTATAGCCTAAGATCAAATTATTTTATTTAGCGTATGCAGTTCGCGCTGAGCCAGCATACAGCAGCCTCATCAGCAACATGGAGTGCGGTTAATCCGCCCGGATCAAGGACCCTGATCGTTAAGTATTTGAATACACAATAATTATGTAAGTCATTGAAGCCATGGCCATTTTAATGTTTTGATAGCAAAAATTTAATATGAAAAATTCTTTATTTACAACTTCATAGTCACCTTGCCAAACGGCTGCCAAACAGTTAAATTCCACTCCTGTTATACAGGGCCTCGGACAGGATTTGGAGGCCCAGGGCCACAACTAATTTTCAAGACCTTTTTCAAATATCTCTTTTTAACTCAGCAGAGAGGTTCACATCATTCTTCGCATCTTCAAAGCCACGAATTTATCGATAATGCTCTGATAATTTAGAGTTCTAGCGATATCAGAATTAATGCTTAACATAGCCAATCCATTAAGACGCTGTTGACCCATCGTGGATTATATATGTATAATAGACTAATAATCATGAGGAATATTTTACTATTTTTTCAATAAAACTGACAATGTGGTCAATTTTGTCAAATTGACTGATATTGCTTGTGTAGTGTACTGTGTAGGCCACACAATTAACAGCGGATCGGATAAGAACAATATATTCATATTAAAACATAATTTAGGTAATTAGGTTTCAATGTTTGACTTACGGCTTCCAAACAACGAATTATGATAGAGTTTAGAATTTTGACTCTTGCTGAGTGTAGACATTGACAACTTTTCAATTTTAGAACTAAATTAACTAATAAAAGAGTTACGAATTTTTTACAGTTTGCAATGATTTAACGTCAACGATTTCGTCAGGAAATAATTAGAATTTGTACAGCGCTACATTTCAATGAATACATCCTTAATCATGTAGGCTAAATCCTCATTTCAATAATTAACTCCGTATACTTTCAAAATTCCGAGGCCCTTTATCAAGTGAGGCCTGGGGCCAAATGGCCCCAGTGGCCCCCCCTGTCGGAGGCCCTGCTGTTATAACTTATGATCAACCGTTCGTATTGTGAATTGCAATCATTCATTGTTCATCATTTTGCAGCCACACAGAATATTTGATTATACACACACATTAGACCTTGCATTACATACATAACACTTGCTTTGCCAATTAAAAAAACTTTACTCCAACGTACCCAGCATTTTAAGCACCGACTTTCTGGCGGTGGCCGGTCTGGTAGTCATCTGCTTCTCGTCGACCAGATCCTGCCTGCAGCTCCTCGACGCGTCCGACCCTGCCCGCTTCAAGGCCGACCTTCGAACGGTCAGTCCGATGAGCACGTAGAGGACAGTGATGATGGTCATCGGTGCGAAGAAGAACAGGAAAGTGGACGTTTCGAAGGCACGCTGGACATAACGGTCAGTCCTGATGTTACACGTGGCTGACTCATCGATGATGCGACCGATCGTGTCGTTGAGATATACGACGCCGTATTGGGCGACGATCGGGAGGGAACACACCCAGGAGACGACCCAGATGCCGGCGATCACCTTAACCGCACGACCGAGCGACGACATGATCTGGGTCTTCATTGGGTGACAGATGGCGAGGTAGCGTTCAACAGTGAATGACGTTATGGTAAGGATCGACGAATAGGTGGAAGTCTCTGCACACATCGTCCGCACGATACACAGCGTCTCGCCGAAGACCCACGGGTAGGCAGACCAGAAGGAGTAGGTCTCCTGCGGCAGCCCGAGTACGAGCATCATCAGGTCGGAGATGGCGAGGCTGAAGAGGTAGTAGTTGGTGGTGGTCTGCATGTAGCGGTTCGAGGCGATCACGATGCAGGTGGAGACGTTACCGACGAGGCCGGTGACGAAGATCAGGCTGTAGATGATCGTCATTGAGATGACCTTGCCGAGTTCCTGACGTCGGGGACCCAGAAGAAGGGTGAGGTCGAAGGCTTCGACGTTCAGGTCTTCTTCGTCGGAAGATGGTTCGATCGGAGGAGGGTCGGTGGTGACTACGGATGTGAGATTCATCTTGTCAGTTGGAACAACAGTTTCCATGAATTGCGTCCACGACGTGGTTCATCCTGCTAACCTATTATAATAACAATAATATTTAAAAATTAATAATAATAATAATGATGATAATAATAATAATAATAATAATAATAATAATAATAATAATAATAATAAGGGCCTAGCCTTCATTACAGAACTCGGCCGACGGTTGTCACGTGTTACAGAAGACCCACAATAGACCTTCTTCCTGTTCCAGTAGATATCTGTCACACTACAACGATTCAACGACATCGCATGCATGCCTGGGCACGACGAGGCCGTAGTACTCTGTTTTAGAGGATTATAATAATACTAGGCCTAATGGTGATAATACTTAGTACTTAGTCCCTCCCGTGCCGAACTGCTCCACTCCTCCCGGTCCATCGCCATCCGAACAGCATCCTCCACCGTCATCTCCAAGCACTTCAGATCTTCTCGAACAGTTCCCATCCAGTTCTTTCTTGGTCTTCCTCTTCCACGCTTCCCATTTGGAGTCCAGTTCATCACCTGATTGGCTCATCTGTCGCTGCTCATTCGTGCCACGTGTCCCATCCAGTTCAGTCTTTTCTTTCTGATGATGTTCTCCAGTTTATCCAGCCCTGTTCTTTCTCTGATGATTTCATTTGTGATCTTGTCCTTCCAGGAGACGTGCAGAATTCTTCTTTGCCACCTGTGATGTGATGTCTCTAGTATTTTCTCATTTGCCACCGTCATTGGTCACGTCTCAGCTCCATATAGCAGTGTACTCATCACTACGGCCTCATACAACCGGATCTTGACTTTTATACTACATCCATTGCTCTTCCATATCTTTTCCAATTTTCCAAAAGCCGTATTTGCCTTCCTAATGCGTACCCTTACCTCCTTGTCACAACTACTATCTGCTGTTAATGTACTGCCAAGGTAACAAAAGTCCTCCACCTCGTCGACTGGCATGCCGTCAATCGTGACCCTGTCCACTACTTGCCATTTCCCTATCTTCATAATCTTGGTCTTTTCCGGGTTTATAGTAAGCCCGACTCTAGCTGCCTCTTCCTGTACCTTATCTGTTATCTCCTTAATAATAATAATAGTAATAATAGTAATAATAATAATAATAATAATAATAATATTATTATTAAGGCCTACGCCCGAAATGGATGAGGTTTAGCCGTTCCAGGCACATTGCTTTTATATATTTTATAAGTCCCTGGGGAAACGAAGTACCTCAGGGCAAAAAAATAAAAATAAATAATAATAATAATAATAATTTTAAGAAAACAACTATCACTACTGTTGAAACCTTGACTAACGCATTTGAATAACTTTCTAACATTTCAATAGATTTTCAACCGTCTGTCATCGTATACGCATATAGTAGGCCTATACTGAAGCCAAGAAAGCAAAGTCGCTATTTTTTTTATAAGCATCAACATAGTTAGTTCGAAGTGGACGAATAACTTTAGTTCCATCAGAACGGCTTCTCTCTCCGTTCAATTCCGATCAATTTGGCGACATTCTTTATTATTATTATTATTTCTGTGCTTTACTTTACATTTTTTACATGTAATCGGGTGCGGTGTGTCACCAGGAATTGTCCGATTTTCTATTAAACGAATATACTTATCCAAGCAGTGTAATGTATCACAAAGACCTACATCTACAATTTAAAGTAATGTCAAGTTACTCATTGTCTAGCGCGTTTATCCAGTTCCCAGTCGAACCACAGAATAAGAACGTTTACAAGTACAATGCCACTGAAATCTATTGTTACATGTATATCGCCACTTCATTTCCAATCTCTTCTGTTGTGTTTGGTCACCGATCTAGTCACGATGACTTCACTCAGAAACAGTGGCGTAGCCAAGAATTTGTGATGGGGAAGGGTTTGGGGGGGTTTTATGGCCTGGTCGGATGCCCTTCCTGACACCAACCCAACAGTATTACAGTAAATAAAAAGGGAATAGAGTAACAAAGGGAATAAAGTAAGAAAAACAATTGCTACTGCAAGCAAATGTTTTGTTTTTCTTATCCAATTGGACAAATAAGCTTTAAAAAAATTCCTAAGCCAATGAGGGGGTTTAGCCCCCGAAACCTCCATTGACTACGCCACTGCTCAGAAACATATTTTCTATTCAGCAATCATAACCTCAAAACTTCTTCAGCATCGAATAAGAAAACCGAGGAACCACAGCTTCAAAACAACAGGCGACCAATCTGCAATAATTGCTGGACAGGAAATAATAATAATAATTTGTCCTATTTCTTTGCTTCGTCTGGACATTAAGAAATTCTCTAGAAGTCGCTTTGTCAGAAAAGACCATAATTTTATTATAACAAGACGCGATGTTGAGGACGATCAAGAACTGAATTTCAGCTGTATAAAGGCCATATTTATGCCCGAATATGCTATGTAGCAAGTTAGCAACATCCTACACTTGTCAAGTCAACAAAACGACAGACTGGAGAGAATTCGGTCGCCACCTGCCGTGGCTATTCATTTTATTGCCACGCAGGCATTGTATTGTGGACACACAAAGCGATCAGCTTATATACTGAGCCATTCCACTCATAGGGTTTCGCTCATCAGCTTAGTACTCTTCCAACGATGTACGAAGACAGCATCAGCTAGCCATCTATATCTAGACGAATAATTAATTATTATTATTCGTTTAATAAATTCAATCTGACACACCGCAGAAAGATTACAGATACAGGTTATACGAAATACGGCCCGCTTCGCACGACACACAGGTCGGCTTCCAGCGGGTAGCTTAACACTAAACGACCAAAGTTCTGGAACGCTCCTGGTCCGGCTTAGCCAGGAGGGGGCGGTCTTATTTTCAGCAGATCCCGAGTCAAACCGCGCAACAGCAGAGCGCCAATGGCAGCTAACAGAAAATTCAAATGAATTATTTGCCCTGAGCGAGGTTTGAACCCAAGACGCGATAATGACTAGTGTTCAGTATATCAACCAGCGTTCTCTCAACTAAACAACCACCCCAGTGGGAAACATCCGTCATAACTAATAGCCACATTAAAAGCTGCGTTCATTCAAATGGATAAAAGCTGCATTCATGCAAACGGATAAAAGTTGCATTCATGCAAATGGCTGCTTCCATAGACATTGCTCGAAAGTCGATCATGCTGCTGGTTTCAAGATATACCCAAATGAGGAGGCCATATATTGGTACTGGCCATTAGGCAGAGCATTATGATGCGTTCTTTTGTAGAATCTACAATACCACCATGTTTGTTCCTGCTGCGTATAAGGCAAGCAGCCATATTTGTTCCGATGCAGTAGCCGATGAAATGCAATTTATGCTTGCTTTTGCCTATTGGTTACTCGTCGGTTTAAAAAATAGAAGATCGGTATTTTTGACTAAATCTTTTCCGCACATGTCGCAGTAGGCCTACTCATATTCGAATGCCAGGTAATGGACCTGTTTTTAAGACCTGCTTCTTAGATAGGGCTGCCAACGTTTTAGTTTGCCATTCCAGGACGCCCACAGTCACTCGATATGACATTGCACACTTTATCGTTCTCTTCCTAAGTCCGCGGTCCTGAGCAGACCTGCTTAAGCTGTAAATGTCTTGATTACACCACTCTTTGATGTCGTCTATCCACTCTCTGTTTGGTCGTCCTCTTCTTCAATTACCATCCATATTTCCCAGCATCACACTTTTTTATCTTTCTGTCATCATCCATTCTACATATATGTCCGAATAGACTGAGTTTCCTCCTCATTATTTTCTGCATCAGGTCTTCTTTTATATTTAGCCTGGTACGAACCTCCTTGTTTGTAACCTTCATTGCCCAATTCAGATGTAATATTCTTCTATAGCAATACATTTCGAAGGCCAATATCTTATCTCGATCCGTCTTCTTGATAGTTCATGCCTCACATGCATGCGTATAGTGCTGGGCTGAACGCACATATCACTATATAGGACGTTCAATTTAGTCCTGTAACTTATTTGCTTGCGGCTCCGGATGGTGTTCAGTCCTGCCATGGCTCCTTTTGCTTTTACTACTCTTGTCTTTATTTCTTTTGTGCAGTCGTTATTCCACGTTAACAGGCTGCCCAGGTACCGTACACAAACTGTGTTACATTCTCAATCATTTGATCCTGCACTTTAATTTTTCATTAAATAGTCGTTAATAATTCTGCAGATAAATTGTCAAAAGACAATTGACCCAAATTTAAGATTGGCAGCAACGTCAAGAAGACAGCTCTTTAATATACAGTTATCTAGACCTGCCAGAGCAATCAGACTTATCAGCATGAGCAAAGTTCATAGGTAGACATATAGCCTATTACATGTATATAATCTTGCACACACATACGCCATGCATGCAGATTACTTCATTACTACTCCAATTATTACATAATAAGGTTTTTTCGACCCGGTAGTAGAACTTATCTTAAGCTCATAGGTCCTAATCTGCCAAGTTTTAAGTAGTTCCAGAAAACTATCTTGGGGTCGAGGCACAAAGTTGCTGAAATCAGCATGACGTCATCTCCCAAACAGCATTGGAACGGACTGACAGTTGACCTACATAGGACACAATAATTAATTATGCTATTGAGTGTCAGTGGTTTGTAAAATGCTTTGTAGATTTTTATCTATCGATGTCCAACATTCAATGCTCAACCAACAACGTTAGGTCTAATTATTGATCGCAGAACTAAAAAAATCGTGCGACTTGCCGAGTTATAGCGTGCAATATAAGAACTTTATGTGAAGTGAATCTCTACAACAAATTCCGGGGCAATTTTAGATCAATCCGGGACACCGGACGCACAGGGCCGATTCTGGGACTGTCCCGGCGAATCCGGTATGGTTGGCAGCCATAGGCGCAACCACCCTATGGGACCCACGGGACGCGTCCCCCCAACTTTTGAGTGGTCCCCTAACTTTATTATTATGGTCCCCCAACTTTTAGGACGTGATTCATTATGGTCCCCCAACTTTTAGGACGTGATTCATTATGGTCCCCCAACTTTTAGGACGTGATTCATTATGGTCCCCAACTTTTAGGACGTGATTGATTATGGTCCCCCAACTTTTAGGACGTGATTGATTATGGTCCCCCAACTTTTAGGACGTGATTCATTATGGTCCCCACAACTTTTAGGACGTGATTGCACCTATGTTGGCAGCCCTATTCTTAGACCGATCTCATTAGACCGACTTCCAATGGCATATATCCTATACTTTAACTTCAGCAACTGTTGCTGTCGTTCATAAAAGTTGAACGCGAATCACGTGACCAGTGACGTCAGTTCACTGGATCAGAACGAGATTATTATCTTCTTTCGCGTCATATTCGTCTTCTGCTCTCTCGATTATTTTCTTACTAGCTGGGGTACCCGGCGTTGCCCGGGAAATTTAGGATTCGACCCGCTTCGGCCACAACCCCACCACACCCCCACCACTCCGACCTCCACCGGTACGCCACGCAGGAAATTTTCCACCCACCCCTCTTCCACTCCCCCCACCTCTTCCATCCCCCCACAACACACCACCACTAATTCCGATCTCCATGCACCGGTACGCCACCCGTGAAATTTTGGTTTTCGGAGAAAAAATTTCCCCCGAAAATTTCCCCCACCTCCTACCCACCCCCACAACAGGCCACCACTAACTCCCACCTCCACCGGTACGCCACCCGTGAAATTTTGGTTTTCGGTAAATTTGGGGGGGAATTCCCCCCCCAAATTTCCCCCCACCCCTCTTTCACCCCCAGCTCTTCCACCCCCACAACACGCCACCTCTAACTCCGATCTCCACCGGTACGCCATCCGTGAAATTTTGGTTTTCGGGAAATTTTGGGGGAGAAATTTCTCCCCAAAATTCCCCCCACCCCTCTTCCACCCACCCCCCCCCCGACCACACGCCACCACTAACTCCAATCTCCACCGGTAAGCCACTCGTGAATTTTTGTCGGGAAATGTTTGGGGGAAAAATTTTCTTCTCAAAGTTTCCCCCACTCCTCTTCCATCCCACAACCTCTTCCAACCTACCCCACAACACGCCACCACTAACTCCGATCTTTAACGGTACGCCACCCGTGAAATTTTGATTTTCGGAAAATTTTGGGGGAAAATTTTTCTCCCCCCAAAATTTTCCCAACCCCTCTTCCACCCACCGCACCTCTTCCACCCACCCCCAACACCCACCGGTACGCCACCCATGAAATTTTGGTTTTCTGGAAATTTTGGTGGGGGAATTTTCCCCTAAAATTTCCTCCGCCCCTCTTTCACCCCCACCTCTTCCACCACCCCACCCACAACACGCCACCACTAACTTTGATCTCCACCAGTACGCCACCGTGAAATTTTGGTTTTCGTGAAATTTTGGGGAGAAAATTTCCCTCTCCCAATTTCCCCCGTCCACCGTTCCACCCACCCCACCTCTTCCACCACCCACAACACGCCATCACTAACTCCGATCTCCACCAATACGCCACCCGTAAAATTTTGGTTTTCGGAAATTCGGGAGGGAATCCTGGGAAAACCCACCCTGGCCCCTACCCACCACCCCACCACCCCCACACACCCCACTCCTTTGCTCCCTCATCCACTCCACCCCCCTTTCCCACCGCCTCCACTCCTCCAGACTTCCACCCACGACCCCCGCCCCCTCGCACCACCACCCCACCCCCCACTCTCCACCCCCACCCCACACCCCCACTACCACCTCCCTCCCACACCCCCCCACCCACCTCCACCACCGACCTCCACCGGTACGCGACCCGAGAATTCCGGACTGGCAAAGGCGCTGTTCTCTAAACGCTGTCGAACGGCTGCTTTTATACGTATTACGTATAGGAGCCGAAAGAAAAGTGCCGTCGTAAGCTTGAAAGGGCAAAGGCCAACAGGGAAAATGAGTGTTTTTGGCTCCCCCACTCTGGCCCCCATGCTGGCAGAGATTCGCGAACCCCTTCTCTACGCGTCGGAAGCCGAGACGGACACAGTAGTGAAGGTTTGGAGTGAAAAGCTCAACAACTGTGGAAATGCATTCCGGTCAAACAGACGGAATCTTCTCTTTATTTATATAGATGGATCAGGTCGCTGAATATTTATGCCAGAAAAAGTTTTAAGTCATTAACAGTGTCCGAGTAATCAGACTCTCAACAAACTATAGGAGTGGAGTGTCAGCTCGGATCTAAAGGTGGACAAAAAACTAAACAACTAAATATAGACATGAATAGCCTATATTTATATATACTTTAGAATAATGTTTTGTCAAGGGTATCTTGGAAGAATTTTTGTAAGCTGGTTCAAGACTGTATCTTGTTGTGGGGTCTCACTGACCTCCCAAACAGCCCTTCTGAGTAATATTTGTAAATTGTTTCAATCAGAAAACTTGTAATAACGCCCCTTCAAGATCTCTGTTCAGAGTTCAGAGGCGCTTCGGGTCGAATCACGGATGAAAAGAACTGCTTTCAGAGTGCCATGATATGTACGTGAAAAAGTTCCCTTAATTCATACATTAATTTCAGACATTTATATAGCGCTTCAAGAGTATCTACTAAGAAGCGCTCAACCTTTAGGTAAAGAGGACGAGGCTTTAGAGGAAGCCTATTCTAGACAGTCGGATCCACGATCAAGAAAGCCCGATGTCGCATTATAGTAGTGCTGCATAAAGGACGATTAACAATGCAACAGTGACTAAAAGAACAACAATGCAACAGTGGCTAAAGGAACAACAATGCAACAGTTGTTAAGCAACAATGCACAGTCTGTTGCCACTTATGTCTTCACTTTAATGAGAAGTTCAAATGGATGCACGAGTGAGCATATACTTTTAATATGCACACGCGCTGATCATTACGTCTATCCACTCAAGCGTCTTATACTTTGCTTATGGTCTTAGATCTAATTCTTTTCGGTTAATAGTCGAGTATACGGAAAAGATGAATCAGTGGGCGAACGAATGAATAAGCGTGGATTATATTGCGCATCAAGTTTACGGCAAGAAACGCATTAACCTCTTTTCATCGTTCGTCTGCTTAAACCCATAGATGTAAAAAAGAAAACGATGCAAACGGAAAAAAGATGGAAACGTTGCTTTATTCGACCAAAAAAACGGCAAAAAACTAGAGAAAAACGGAAACAGACAATAATTTGACTTTGTTACATCTTCAACTGCATTTTAATTCAAAAAACCTTGTTTATGCAAATTTTATCTTGATCAACAATAGCCCAACACAACTTTATTTAGTAGGCCTAGGCCACTATTAATTAAAAGCGACACTGTTCCACAACAGTTATTTTTTCTTATAATTTTGATTTAAAAGGAAATTGAGAAAAATTAGAGGTAGGTCGCCCTATTGAAAACTAATACCTGGTAGCCTAAATATAAATTGTTAACATAATTATGTCCGCATTAGTTCATGCTGAGCGGTAAGACGCAACAAGGCCTAAAATCTAATTAATCAGAAGTAGCCTAAAGACTATTATAGGCTAGATGTGTACTAAATCATATGCTATTGCACTAAAAATCTTACTTATATAGGCCTCAGAAGCTCATGTAAAAATAACTCTTATAAATTTCATTTCATGTATAGGGAGTGACTATAGTAGGCCTACATGTGTGTATCTAAAATAATTACGTTAGAATAGATAATTAAATAATGACATTGACAGTATAATACCGTGAAAACGTAAGAAATATCATGCAAAAAAACAAATTTAGGAAAATAATAATAGACAGTAAAAGACAAATAAAATTACTTAAAAATAAAAAAAAATACTGAAACAATGCGAAAAAATAAAAACGAAAAAACGCTTGAAACAACTGTGCTTAAACCTATGCCACCCCTTCCCTCCAACGCATCCTTTTGGAAGAGAGGGGTGGCGCATTTTGTTTGTTTTTGTTTGTTTGTATGCGCACTTGTTATAGCGCCCCTTCAAACTCCCTACTAAGAGGCGCTCCCGACTACAGAGCGGACACTGCATCGGAGTTTCACGCCGAAGCGCTGAGCAATTGCGAGTGAAGGACTTGCCCAAGGTCCCTATAGCTATATGCGGTGACTTGAGGTGGTTTCGAACCTGCAACCCTCCGGCTGCATGGCGACGAACATACACACTGTATGACACACTGGCATAGAGATCAGCGGAGTTGAGTTCGATTCCCGAAGCCCTCACGCATAGGATAGACGTGCTTTGTTGCTATTATATCTCCATCGTATTGTCTGTTCCGTTAGTAGTTAAGAATATAGATTGATGTTAATTAAAATAATATATCTGCACAAGTGTACACTGTAACCGGTTGCGGTCTGTCAACCAGATTGTTGAATAAACAAAAATTATCATTATTTTCTCCAGACCATCTATTTTCCAGAGGAGCGTAAATAGATGCATATAAGCACATTCGTTTATTACTAAACTGGATGTAACACGCTTCGCTGATGATTGTCTAGCGAGTTCTCTTCCAATATTGAGAGACGCCGGGTATTATTAGTATTCAGTGACTTTCCTGGTTCATTTGTTGTTTTGCATGTTATTGAGCGGTCAAAGGAGAGAGAGAGAGAGAGAGAGAGAGAGAGAGAGAGAGAGAGAGAGAGAGAGAGAGAGAGAGAGAGAGAGAGAGAGAGAGAGAGAGAGAGAGAGAGAGAGAGAGAGAGAGAGAGAGAGAGAGAGAGAGAGAGAGAGAGAGAGAGAGAGAGAGAGAGAGAGAGAGAGAGAGAGAGAGAGAGAGAGAGAGAGAGAGAGAGAGAGAGAGAGAGAGAGAGAGAGAGAGAGAGAGAGAGTCTCGTGTGGCAGATAACGGACGCTCCAGCAACCTCGTGATTGCTTGCATCAACTGCTCGATAAACAGAAAGTCATGGATATGATGTCTTTTCAACGAGGTGATGAAAGCAGGGGCATGCAAGTCACGCAGCCAATAAGTCAATCATGCGGTTGTGTATATATATATATATATATATATATATATATATATATATATATATATATATATATATACACACAATAACTAAACTAAGATATATTTATATATACACGTACTAAACTAAGATTTATTTATATATACTAAACTTAGATACATGTATATGAATATATACTAAACTAAGATATATGTATGGTATAATATACGATAACTTTCGCATATAATTATTTTAGGCTACTCTGGAAAATAGATGGTCTGGAGAAAATAATGATGATTTTCGTTAATTCAGCAATGCCTATAAACTGCAGTCTCTATCTCTTTGTCAATGACAGCTCTGCAGAGGGGTAGGGCCGCTGGGAAGCCAGTGCCTTTGACCGAGTGCATAATAATATGCTCTTCCCGGTTGCATGCGAAATTGTTTTTGACCGGATCTGCAATTAGATCCATTCCTTCGAAAAGCGTGAATTATTTGCTTCGTTATAAATTATAGACTCTCTCAATATGGATGGCGATGCTACATGCACTTTCGGTCATCTTTTCTGTTCGGAGATTTGCTTCATGTGCTCAGTTTTCCGTTTATAGGGCCTATGTCATCGCTACTGTTATTCGCATTTCTACGAATTCGTAGGATTAGCGACAATGATCAAAATCGTAAAAGTAGGCCTATATACTATATCGCCTGCCCCTACCAAAAAATTGGCCAAAGAGCAAACCTAGAAAAACAACTTCCGAACATGGTTAAAATGCCGTGAATTCCCAAGAGACTTGCTGCAATCTAGTGTAAGACTTTTAGAGGAATTTTTAGAACGGCATAACTCCATTTCCTCTTCATGGTAGGTCTAAATCACACCCACTCAGAAGACATTGATCTTTTAAACTATACTTAGCTGCACATGTGTGCCTCTACAGCTGCACAAAACCATACAGAACTGCACATTTTTGTGTATAGCGTTGCACGTTAAAAAGCCTTAGCATCAGAAATTTATAAGAAATAAAATACAATAATCGGAGAATGTAACAGTACTGTTGGACTGACACGCACGGTTAATATAGTAACACGTTCAGATAAATCTCAACTGAATTCTTGGTTTGTAGGCTATGTATGCATGTGCACTTGTTGTAGCGCCCCTTCAAGCTCTCTACTCAGAGGCGCTCCCGACTACAGCGCGGACACTGAGGCGGAGTTTCACGCCGAAGCCTAATTGCGAGTGAAAGACTTGCCCAAGGTTCCTACGCGGCGACTTGAGGTGGATTCGAACCTGCAACCTTCCGGCTGCAAGGCAACGAACATACTCACTACACCACCACGCCCCGCGGTTATAGTTCTTGTGTAGAGGCTTTCTTCGGTGTACGTTGTACAAGATACGATTTGTCGTGAGATAAAAGAAGACGTTAAGAAATCTCTTTACTTTTATCCTTTCCGATCTAACAAGAAATGTTAGTCCAACGGTTCAATCACGTTAGGACTCGAACCGGTTCTCTACGCGCCATAGTCTAGGCACGTTATCCATCTGACCGTGTTGCTACTGAGAAGACTTCTCTTGAAATTGCGCTATATAAATTTCCGAATTGAACGAACGAATGAATACAAATCTGCGCAGTGTCCTTCTTCGGATAATGACTTAGCAGCATCTGCTGTGGTCACTGTCGGCAATTTAATCGCTTCCTTCCAGGAAAACGAAGACGAACAGCTGCCTGTATGCTTGCACTCCAAATGCAATTGAGCAAAGCAGGACATTGCGACATTGAACCCGGTGAGTGATACTACACCCCAACATGTTCACAAATGCCCTGGCGCTGTCCAGCTTTTCTCCTGATTGCGGTGTCGTCCTTCAACTGGCGCAACATAAACGCATATTATTATGCTGCGATTGATTTTGAATTAGGACGATGATATTCCTACGATCAATGCAGGGCTGTTTTTAAGGAATTTTTAGAACTGCACAACTTCTTCTTTTCTTTCCCAACCTCCATGATGAATTGCTTCCAATCAGAGGACAATAACCTCTTTTGCCAGTTTTAACTGTACAGAAGTGCTTCTACAACTGCACAAGTTCATTTAGAACTGCACATTTTGTGTACAACTGCAAGTTAAAAAAAGCTCTGCCAGAATGCACTTAATGTCATACGGCGATGGGGAAAGAAAGTAGTTCGCAAGAAAGTAGTTCTCAAGAAAGTAGTTCTCAAGAAAGTAGTTCTCAAGAAAGTAGTTCTCAAGAAAGTACTTCTCAAGAAAGTACTTCTCAAGAAAGTACTTCTCAAGAAAGCATAGTTCCTAAAGTTAACTCAGAAAGACAGTCGCTGTTGAGTGCTAGCGACTTTATTTTGCCCGTGCGCCGACATACGAAGCACAAGAGGCATCTTTGCCAACTGTATTGGAGGAAGGAGGGGCTATAGATGGATGGATAGAAAGATGGTGAGTTCGATAGCTGGACGGATTGATTGATGGATGGATGGGTGGATAGATTGTGGGTGAATGGATGGATAGATGACGGTTTGATGGATGGATTGTTGCCTGGATGGATAGATGGCGGGATGGATGGATAAATGTATGGATTGATAGATGGCTGAATAGATGGATGGTGGAGGAAAAAAAGATAGATAAAGGGACGGATGGAAGGAAACATGGATGGAAACATGGATGGTTAAATGGATGGATGGAAAGAGAAAAGGACGGATAAATGGATGGATGGATGGATGGATGGTAGATTGGAGTGAAAACAAATCGGTCCTTTGGTGGATTGCTTGACAGATCTTCTGCGAATGTTAGAAGAGGAAGAAATGGTTTCGAAATGGATGTTTTAACGGAACGAGTTTCCTATTCTCCCGAGTGATGGACTGATTGATCGAGATGCGGTCGCTCGCCTGGAATTGCGCTGACATCAACAGCAGCAGCAGCAGCAGCATCTTTGTCAGCTGCAGAAGAAGAAGGGCAGGAGGAGAGGCTGTGTGCTTCAGAGCATCTCCTCGTTATGTTGCAGGCGATTCCGCGGTCTATAGGTGCGCATAGGAGAAGGAAGAGGACAGGAGGAGAATGAGGAAGAGGAGCGTGATGAGGAGGAGAAGGAAGAGGACAGGAGGAGAATGAGGAAGAGGAGCGTGATAATGAGGAGAAGGAAGAGGGGAGAAGAAAGAGTAGGAAAATGCGGGGAAAAGAAGGAATTGGAGAAGAATGAGGAGGAGTAGGAAGAGGAGCAGAATGTGGAGGAGAAGAATGTGGAGGAGAAGAATGTGGAGGAGAAGAAAGAGGAAGAGAATCAGGTGAAGAAGGAAGAGGAGGAACAGGAACAAAAAGGAGAAGAAAGAGGGGAGAATGAGAATGAGCATGAATAGGAAAAGGAGGAAGAAGAGGATGAGAAGGAAGAGGAGAAGGAGGAGAAGGAAGAGGGGAAGGAGGAGACTGAAGAGGAGGATACTGAGTGGGAGAAAGAAGAGCAGGCAGAGGAGGCAGGGAGGAATGTGAAGATGATGACGGCGTGAAAACTAAATTGACCGGAAATACTGACAACAGACGTGCAGCAGCATCAGAATTCAATCCACGATACAACAATGAACTCAATTGCAAGATTATTGTTCTTTAGAGTAAGAGACAATGGAAACGACTTCGTCCTGAACATCTGGTCATGAGACGGTCAGTTATTGTTCAAGCCCTCGGGTTTAAGATGCGATCGTATGGAATCCAGACTGACGCTGTATAAATGGGCTGTTGATAACAAAACGCACAGGGAAATGTAATGGTGTGTTGCGTTTTTTCTGTATTTTTACAGTGCAATCATTCACCGTTGCTGTGGTGCATGCACTTGCCGCTCCATGGAGGACTATAATATGGACGAGGATGTCTGACTGTAGACAGCAGCAATGACTGTTAATGAATACTGTGACCACATTAATTTCAGGATTCGATGCAACTGTGTAGTGTCGCAGCCTGTGGCACGGAGTTTTTTTAAGCATTACTCGGTTTCGTCTGTACAGTAATTAGATCACGAGGGGGTTAATGATGCGAGCGCATCCGCCGGGACAAAACCTTTCGGCAAAGAGCTACAGAAAAAACAATGCTTAATTCAGAAAACGGAAGTCCATTCCATCCGTCCATCCATCCATCCATCCGTCCATCCGTCCGTCCGTCCATCCATCCATCCATCCATCCATCCATCCATCCATCCATCCATCCATCCATCCATCCATCCATCCATCCATCCATCTATACATCTATCCATATGTTCATCTATATATATTCGTTTAATCAGAAATCAGGTTGACAAGCCGCAACACAGTTACAAGATGAACAGAAAAATAGTTATATATGAAAAAAAAATGTTCGTACATCTATCCGTCCATCCATCCGTCCATCCATCCATCCACCCATCCATTCATTGATCCACCCATCCATCCATCCATCCGTCCAGCTGTCTATTCAATTTCAGCAGGATCAAGGTACATGTAGATACTCAGCAGTCAAAAAAATACAATGTAAAGAAGATATTAAAAATTCAAAAGAATTGTTGGCCGGTCACGAGGCAGGCCAAGTGTAAGAATAGTCAAATGGCCTGCTGCAACCTATGGTAGCTCCGCCAGTGATCCATCCGTCCGTCCATCCATCCATCTATCTGTCCATCCATCCATCCGTCCATCCACCCGTCCATCTATCCGTGTATCCATTCATCCATCCATCCGTCCATATGCCCATCTATCCATCCGTCCATCCGTCTATCCATCCATCCGTTTATCCATCTATCCATCCATCTATCCATCTATCCATCCATCTATCTATCCATCCATCCGTCTATCCATCCATCCGTTCATCCATCTATCCATCTATCCGTCCATCGAACCACCCTGTCACAACAAGGCGGCCTTAATCAGCGAACGGCCAGGAAATCAAACTATTCCTTGCAGTTATCTCTGACGGTTTCCTTCTACATTCTGTTTGACCGTTAAATCCATTTTTCGACGTTTTAATTGGCAGCGCATCGCAGCAAAATTAAGTGTTGACGTATTCACCTTGACGACCAGTTTTACGTTGCTAATGAGTTTCCCGTTTGCACGCAAACTGTTTGACTTCTAGCGATTTTATCCCCTAATTCGCAAAAGTATAAATTAATTGATAATAGACGCCATTCGTAAATTAACTGGTTTAACTCTTACTTAGAATTAATAATTAACATGTAAAATGGTTAATTTATTGTAAAGAGTGTATTAATTCGCTACACATCCATCCATCCGTCCATCCATACATCCATCCATCCATCCATCCATCCATCTATCTATCAATCCATCCATCCATCCGTCCATCCGTCCATCCATCCATCCGTCCATCCATCCATCGGTCTATCCATCCAGCCAGCCATCCGCCCATTCGTCCACCCGTCCATCCATCTATCCATCCATATGTCCATCCGTTCATCCGTCTATCCGTCCACGCGTCCATCCATCTGTCCATCCCTCGTTTGTTTAGGCATCGTTTCGAAAAGAGTACAATCTTTTCAATTTTGTCAGCTGCAGCCTTTATAATTTATCATGTGTAGCCTACAATCATGACATTGTCACTCGCTAAGAATAGCAACTGGTAAGAAAACAAAGTCTCAATTTGACGAATACGTTGATAGTAATAATTGCAATCGAACATTTTTAATGCTCTACTCCAGTGATTCCCAACCTTTTTTGACTTGCGGCACACTAAGAAAGAATAAAAAATTTCGCGGCACACTCAACAATAATTACTAACTTTTTATCTATTTGTCACTATTATTCAATAATATTCAAATTGAAACGAGGCTTCGGAGACAATAATCATAGGCTACTCGCCAGTAGCGGCGCTAGGGGGGCTAAGCCCCCCCTTAAAAAGGCGATCCATTTTTCCCATGTAAAAAAATATTTGCACGATTAACCCCCTTTAGCCCCCAAAAAACCGCAAAGGTACGCACGAGGGTTTGCCAGACAGATATTGGCGGATATGAAAATATGAAAAGGACCCATTTCCCGAGATTACGACCAAATGACTGAAAAAAACGGAAAATTTTCTCCAGCTAATTCAGTCACCCCAAAGCAGAAATCCTGGCGCCGCCACTGCTACTCGCATTTCATCGTCGATTCTAAGAAGTCTCTCCCTATTTTTACAATCTATTTCAGTTCTGCAGGGCTGATAATCTAACTTCACAAAACCACGAAGATGCAAGTGGCAGAAGAATTTTGACTGTTCTTGAACTGACCGAAGGATATGATTTCTGAATGGAAGCCAAAACTCATCAAACTCTTTTCGGAAAATGTTGACTGATAAAATTTGCTCATTGAATTACGAAATGACAAATTTTTTAAGTCAACATTTTCCGAAAAGAGTTTGGATGAGTTTTTGGCTTCCATTCACCTGCTACAGTGTGAGAGATTAAGACCAACTGACTTTAAGTTTTGATGTTGCAGTGATGATGTTTTCGGATGTTCTGCTTGGAATCATTATTAATTAATAACATAAGACTTATTAGAAATTTCCCGCGGCACACTTGCAAAGTTCTCGCGGCACACTAGTGTGCCGCGGCACAGAGGTTGGGAATCACTGCTCTACTCGAAGCAATAAAAAACTGAAATTAGTTGCATCCATCTATCCATCCATCTATCCATCCGTCCGTCCATTCATCCATCTATCCATCCGTCCGTCCATCCGTCCGCCTGTCCGTCCGTCCACTCATCCATTTTTCCACTCTTCCTCTCTTCGTTATGCCTTAACAATAGGCATTGTTTCCGTTAATTTTAATTTCCTAGCGTAGTTCTTAAAGATTTCAACCGTTTTCAATTCTATCGGCTGTATACACGTAAATATCAGTCGCTAAGAATAGCAAGCGGTAATAATAAATAATCAAAGTTTAAATTTAGCGAATACCTCGAAAGTAATTAATTGCCATCCGAAACTCTAAATTTTTAAAGCTCTTCTCTGAGGCTACGCGTTACACACCAGCTCATTCACGAACGCCGCCAACGTATAATTTAAATTAATTTCTCGTTAAGCCTGCTGCAAAAATGCTCAAGAGGAAATTAATATTTTAATGTTGTTCTCTTGAATATCAATGATGTTAAGGCCTACGTTTTGCACCAGAAATTTATTCGTAATTCCGTGGACAATTACGTTGATACGAATAACGCTACATCTGCATCATTGAAAAATCAGACGATATTGTTATCTCGAAACTTGTAGTATTTGTTGACATTAACAGTTTATAACTTTATCACTCACCAATAATCTCTTAAGTATATATGTTAGAAGGTTTCTGTTGGAATAATTATACACATTCTAGATGGCGCTAGCATAGATGTCTGTAGATGACTCTATATAATTTAGTCTATGTTATACGTCACTTCCTCCTTCTTCTCCGTTCCGTGTTTTGTGCTATAGTTAAGATGACATGTGACAATCTTTATCTCCTTTAATCGTGAATAAAGCTCTACATTCCAACAGGTTATGTGCCCAGGTCGAACGCAGGACGACTGGTTAATTCCCAGGACGACTGGTCGACTAATATTTTTCGAGTTTTCTCGTTAATTATCCGAGTCGATAGAAGCTGAAGTTTCTTCTTGGTCTCGCGTCAAAATGGCGGCATTGGAAGAACTACAGCAGCAAGTTTTGAGAATTCAGGAGAAAATTAGCACAGGAACAGGTAATGTAGCGACAACAGTTACTACAAATTCCGTCGGAGGTTTACCGGAAGCGAAGCATCTTGATGGCAAAAATTATGGTGATTGGAAATTCTGGATGCAAAATTTCTTAATTGACGCAGGTTTATGGCGCTGTGTTTCGCCAAAAGAGGGCCAGACTGTTGATCCGGATTTGGACTTACGTGCGTTAGCCAAAATCAATCTCAGCCTAAAACCCTGTTCAACCAGAGTCACGAAGAAATGCCAGACTGCGAAAGCTGCTTGGGACGCATTGAGAGGTGAATATGAAAGCACTGCTCTTGTTCGTCTGATTGGACTGTATTCTAGTTTGTTTAAGACAAATTTTGAGAACTTTCCTTCGATGCAGCAGTATGTAGATCACATTTTGTCAATTGCAGAACAATTGGAATCAATTGGTCAACCTTTTCAGGACAATGTTGTTGGAGGCATAATTCTTGGAGGTCTTCCAGATCAGTATAGGCCTTTAATATTAGGCATCCAAGGATCAAAGCAAGACACAACAGTTGAGTTTGTAAAAAGTCTATTGCTTCAGGACAGTGTTAAGGAGCTAGGAGCAAGTACGACTTCGGTTGCAACTCATTCAGCATTTTCAATGGGCAGGTCTCAAATGAGCAGGTCCCACAAGGGCATGTCCCAGATGAAAAGTAAGCCAAAAGGACCACGTTGTTTTGAATGTAATCGTTTAGGTCATATTCGTTCGCAATGTGAGAAGGTCAAGGTTAAACCACATAAGAATTCAGCCAACGCGAATTTTGGTGCTGTGTCAGCCCAAACGAATTTTTCAGTTTCATCGGTGCAGCCTACCTCGATGAATGATGATTGGTATCTTGGTTCAGGTGCCACGGTACATCTAACATCTCGACTTGACTTGCTTAAGAATTTTTCTTCAGATTCTAGTCAAGAGGTTGGAATTGCAAATGGAACAAAGTTAAAAAGTACTGGAATGGGAACATTATCGATCCCGTTGTCAACAAAGAAAACAATGGAAATTTCAGATGTTGTTCATGTACCAGATTTGGCTATAAATCTCTTAGCAGTTAACAGAATTGCTCAGGAGGGTAAAACTGTTTTGTTTGACAAGAAAGGCTGTCGCATAGTTAATCAGCAGGTGAAGGTCAATCCAAAAAGTGTCATTGGAACTGCCACAGAAGTCAATGGACTGTATCGTTTGAACTGTAAGCAATCTCGTATGTTTGCTGCGCTGTCAACGAACTCTGTAAACTTATGGCATCGTCGCCTTGGACATCTTAATCGGCCTTCTATGCGCCTACTTCGAAGCACTATGTCTTCAGGTGTTCAGTCTGAAGGGACGGCAACTATTCCCTGTGAAGTTTGTGTGAAAGGCAAACAGCATCGCAAACCGTTCAAGAAAACAGGAGCCAAACGAGCGAAGCACGTTCTTGGTCTTGTTCATTCTGATATTTGTGGTCCAATGCATGTTTCATCAGTTGGTGGAGCACGGTATTTTCTGACATTGATTGATGATTTCACGAGACACTCGGTTGTCTATTTTCTGAAATCAAAGACTGAGGTACTGGAGAAGTTCAAGGAGTACAAATCTCTTGTTGAGAATCAGACTGGTAAACGTATCAAAACTCTTCGAACAGATAATGGTACTGAATATGTCAATGAGAATTTTCTGAGTTTCTTACGACGTTGTGGAATTCGTCACGAAACCACGATTCCGTATACTCCTCAGCAGAACGGAGTTGCTGAACGTCTGAACAGAACTTTGGTAGAACGAGCTCGAACAATGATTCTAGAATCCGGAGTAAGCACAGATTTTTGGGCAGAAGCAGTAAATACAGCCAATTATCTGAAGAATCGGTCACCTACAAAAGTCTTACCAAATATGACACCTCAAGAGGCATGGACAGGAGAAAAACCTGACCTAAGCCATCTTCGTGTTTTTGGTTGCAAAGCTTTGGTGAAAATTCCTGATAATAACCGCAGGAAATGGGACTCTAAGTCAAAAGAGTACATCTTCGTTGGTTACTGTGAAGAAAGCAAAGGTTACAGAATGCTTCATCCTGTTACAAAGAAATGCACTCGATCCAGAGATGTTGTTTTCTTTGAATCTCAGTTTCCTGTTCGACATTCGTCTTCAGATGATCCATTTCCGGATGTTGCGGATGACAACTCATCGCAAATTGTCACTTCAGACATTCATAATCAACAGCAGTTTCAGAATACCCAAACTCATGTTGAAGTGGGGGAGTCTGATGGTTCAAAGGAGTTTGGTGGATCAAAGACTAATCTTACTGATGGCTCGAACACTGGCTTGGAAATAAACTCTGTGGAAGAAGATTCTGATGGATCAAATATTTCAGTGGTCAATAAGGACATAACTGATGATGGAGAAGTGATACGAGACACATTTGAGAGGCCAAAAAGAACTCGTATTCCAAATAAGCAAATATTCAATGAGAATTTTGTTGTGCATCAAGCTACATTGTGTAAAAGTACTGATCCAGCAACTGTTGAAGAAGCACTTACTTCTCAATATGCAGAAGAATGGAAACGTGCAATGGAAGAAGAAATTCAGGCACATGTTGAAAACCAGACATGGACATTATCTGATGTACCTACTGGGAGAAAAGCAATTAAGTGCAAATGGGTCTTCAAAACAAAGCTGAAATCTGATGGTACAGTTGAGCGTTACAAAGCTCGTTTGGTGGCTAAGGGATGTTCACAAAAACCAGGCATTGATTATGAGGAAACGTACTCGCCGGTTGTACGTTATACTTCCATTCGTCTTCTGATGGCACTGGCTGCAAAATACGACCTTGACATTGATCAAATGGATGTCACAACAGCATTTTTGCATCCTGAGCTCGAAGAAGAAATTTACATGGAATTGCCAGGTGGTTTTCGGCTGAATGGTAAAACTTGTCGGCTAAAGAAGTCAATTTATGGTCTGAAGCAAGCAAGCCGAGCCTGGAATAAGAAATTGGATAAGTTGTTGAAAGAACTTGGATTTGTGCAATCAAATTTTGACACTTGCATTTACTACAGATGTGAAAATGGAAAGATCTTAATCATTGCAGTGTATGTTGATGATCTTTTAATTCTCTCGAACAACAAGGGGGAGAAACAGAATTTGAAAGCGGATCTAATGAAACGTCTCAAGATGAAGGATCTTGGTGAGGCACACTATTGTGTGGGCATTCATATCCAAAGAGATCGTGATACAGGAACGATATCACTTGATCAAGAGAAATATATTGAACAAGTGCTCAACCGCTTCAATATGACTGAGTGCAATGGGGTTTCAACTCCACTTGATCCGAATCAAGATTTGTTTGGAAAAGAATTTCTTCCTAACAGTCAACAGCAAGAAGAAGAAATGAGAAACATTCCTTTTCAAGAAGCTGTGGGTAGCCTTATGTATGCAGCACAGGCTACAAGACCAGACATCGCATTTGCAGTGGGGGTCATGAGCAGATTCAATAACAATTATGGAAAAACTCATTGGGTTGCAGTGAAAAGAATCTTTAGATATCTTCGGCAGACTGCAAGTACCAAACTAGTGTACAGGAGAACCAATGAAGATTTGATTGGATTTTGTGATTCTGACTGGGGTGGTGATAAAAGGGATCTGAAATCAACCACAGGATACACTTTTGTTTTAAGTGGTGCCGCAATAAGTTGGAACTCAAAGAAACAACCAACAGTTGCAAAGTCAACAACTGAAGCAGAGTACATGGCTTTAAGCATGGCTGCCACAGAAGCTATATGGTTAAAGGGACTTCACAAAGAACTTGTTCCTCAAGCTTCAGATGTCGTGGAGATTTTCTGTGATAACAAAGGGGCGATTGATCTTGCTAGAAATCCCGGATATCGACCCAAGACCAAGCACATTGCTGTGCAGCATCACTTCATTCGAGACAGAATTGCAATTGGAGACATTCTGGTTAAACAGATTGAAACAACAAACATGGTTGCTGACTGTTTAACGAAAGGACTGTGTAAAGATTTGCATAACAAATGCATTTCTGGGATGGGGTTAGAAAAATAACACTAACCTAATTTTCTGAGTGTGTATAAAGTGGGGGTGTTGGAATAATTATACACATTCTAGATGGCGCTAGCATAGATGTCTGTAGATGACTCTATATAATTTAGTCTATGTTATACGTCACTTCCTCCTTCTTCTCCGTTCCGTGTTTTGTGCTATAGTTAAGATGACATGTGACAATCTTTATCTCCTTTAATCGTGAATAAAGCTCTGCATTCCAACAGTTTCATTGATACGGCAATCGGTTGTCTAGACTCTAGATGTATGGACATAGGCGTAGGGAACATTTCGGCAGTGGGGGGAGGCAAAGACTGAACTTTTGCCCAAAAAATCTGATGACTTTTTTTGAAAAATCTGATGACCTTTTTTAAGTCGTTTTCTATAATAAACCTTCAGAAAATATAGCTGAAAAATTCCTCCCGTGCCTGTTTGCCCGAAAAAATGACAACTAATTTCTTTCCGCCCGTGCCTGTTTTGCCCGAAAAACGCATTTGCCCGAAATTTGGGGAGCATTTGCCCCCTCTGGATCCCTGCCTCCTACGCCTATGTGTATGGACACTTGGCCCTTGAATATTGACACCTAATTTAAAACTGCAAGTTTTTGGTCTTTAAAAATATTTGCACTAAAGTAGGCTATACACTAATGTTGCTAAAGATACCCAAAGTACAACTGAGAAATTTACATGTCTGAAATTTCTATGTCTGAAATAATATCCATGGTATTAATTTCCTGTTTCGCGTTTCTCAAGCTTTAGGTCTATGGCTAAAAATTTCAGCCGTGATCTTTGCGTTTTTGCCCCCTCCTTCAAAAATATCTGCGGGTGGGGGCGCGCCCATGTCTAGACGATAAGATGATATACATATCCATTATCATCGCAGAATATAATATCGCGTGTCCTGATCATATTCTCGCTCGGCGTAGGCTACCTTGATTAACTTGTGACAGGCGTGATCAGGCAAATGTATTTTTTTTAGCTGACATTAAGCAAAAGCATTGCCGTCTCACGACCAAGTAGAGCGACTTTGTCATCTTAGAACGACCAGCATTATCTAATTCTAAGCCCCACCACAGGTGTAAGACGGTATCGCCGGTAATACCTGTGTCTAAGCCTAATACGTGTAAGACATGTTCGATCTTATTAACAGTATCTCCTGCTCATGCTCGTTCAGCTCAGTATACTCTCTGCCTCTCATTGTTTACTGCCGCTAATTGGTGAAATTGGTGAAACCATGTACTTAGGCAAGTACTAAGCTACTTTAGGCTGATTATTATTGTAAACGTAAACCAGCATTAATTTATAAAAGCACTTCTCAGATATATCGCCAAGAAATAAAATGGACCTCAGACGTCTTTGGAACAGAGGAAGAGAAAGCTGAGGAGCTCTAGTCGCAAGTTCTATGAAAAGTAGTTCTTTGAAAAGTAGTTGTTTGAAAAGTAGTTCGAAAAGTAGTTCTTTGAAAAGTAGTTCTTTGAAAAGTAGTTCTTTGAAAAGTAATTCAAAAAGTAGTTCGAAAAGTAGTTGTCTGAAAAGTATTTCGAACTATAGCCTATAGCCTATAGAGGAGTCAGCAAAAGAAAAGCTTTTCTGGATTGAACAGTGGCCCCTCTTACGCTGATGGGAACAGCCAGAGCTGACTTCTAGAATCCTCGCAACCAGCAGGGCCGTCTTATCCAGTAGGCACAGTAGGCACTGTGCCTAGGGCCTACGAACTTACCAGGGGCCTACGAAATCCTGAAAAAATATATTAAAAAATAAATGCAGTGATTGGTCAATGACCGGGAAAAACAGAAACGAAGACTTGAAAATTTAATTTTAACGAGCTAACTTTTTAAGACTAGAGTTAGCTAATGAAACAGTAACATTGACTAAGCTGTATTATGTTAGGCTAACTTTTCGGCTCTTTGCATTCGCGAAATCGCTTATAACGTCTTCAAATGTCATTTCTCGCATCAAATCGTTTTCATTTGAAAGTAATGCAAGGGAGGATAATCGTGCCTGTCCCATCGTTGACCGAAGGTAATTTTTTATAATTTTCAGTTTCGAAAAAGAACGTTCACCGTCACAACTTGTTCCAAACATAGAAAGATAAATTCGAAAAGCAATAGTCTATTGACATTTGGAAAACTGGAGACCAGCTTGTCAGCTATTTGTGGCCTAATCATTTCAGCTACAGATTTTATTGGTTTCTCAAATCCAGATTCCAGACTCGTGTTTCCTCTTCTAACCATCAAACATGATTTTTTTAGAAATTTTTATTAATAATTTAACAAATTAAAATTTAAAAAGCGATGGCGATTTTTCATTAGAATTTAGACCGAAACGCCGCTAACCAAAAGTCTAAAATCGGAAACCGGAAATATTAGGCTACACTTAGCGGATATATCGAAAACAAATATTACAAAAAGTAGATTGAGATTTAAAAGTCAAACTGAATGCGTTCGCAAAACATGGTTCAGCATAATTTTAAGAAATAATGTAAATGTGTAGCAATTTGAATTAATACAGAGTTGAGTTGGATAGGCCCTAGGAGCATACGAATAGATTAATATGCAAAAGTGCCTAGGGCCTACAATGACCATAAGACGGCCCTGGCAACCAGTAGAGCCAAGCTCGTTAAAGAGGAGGAGCTGAGAAAATGCTCAGAGGCACGGCGACTTTTAGGACCCGGGTTGATTAGTTGCAGGCCTACACTGTCCTACATACATACAACAAAATTCATCTTTATTCTTTCATCTTTGTTTTTAATTTTAAACTGACACACTGTAAAGATGATTACAATTCATTGTACGACGGATGCTCACAAGTTACTACGTGAGTCGAATTTAAATGTCGGCAGCCATGCAGGGCACCCATCACGTCCCCTTTAAAAAGTAAGTAAGTATGTAAGTAGCCTTTATGCCGAGCGTTTTCCACTAAATCTTTTCCTCAAAGTCATATGCAGATTTTCGCTTATATATTTAGCCTATAGATTGTTCTAAAAGATAATTCGAGTTGCGATTTAAATTGAAGTCTCCAGAGATGGTGCATGTTTGTTTGACGGGATCTCCATGGAAGACTGCTTCTTTCAGTGTGTCATAAAAATGTATAACGTTTCTTCACAAAATCTATCCCCACAAGTCATTATACAGATTTCCGCCTATTGATCTACATTTATGAGTGAGAGAGAGAGACAGAGAGAGACAGCCAGCCAGGCAGGCAGGCAGGCAGGCAGGCGGGCAGGCAGGCAGGCAGACAAACAGGCAGACAGACAGACAGACAGATAGGCCTATAGAAAGAAAGCAAATTGCTTTTCATTGCAACAATAAATCGTCTCCGTTTATTTCCGGATTTTCCCGGATTTCTAAACCCCAGTGGATCAGCGAAACTACTTGTTACACAGACAGCTCTTAAGCATACGTGTGGAAGGAAGAAGGATACACAGGCAACTCTTAAGTAGGCGAAACGTGTGGCAGGAAAGATGGGCAGGAAAGAAAGGACGAGGAAGAAGGATAATGAACGTGATGACAATGTCGGATGTCAGGGATTAGTCCTGACGCAGAAGAACTCGTGAAACGGAAAGAACATGCAACAACATATAAGTTAGACTTATACGAAGTGAAGAAAAAAAGGAAAAGCAAAAAACCGGGGTATAAGAGAAGCGAGAAAGGTGGATGCACAAAGAACGGATATAAAATTATCAGAAGAGAAGGTTGAGCAAAGTAGCCGTAGGTATGAATGGCATGCTCATTGCTCAGTTACTTTAGAGCAAAAGTCACAAAGTGCATGGTCTCTTTGGCTGCGGTTGGGTCTGATTGGGATCGTCGCTAAAAGCTTTTTTATTATAAAGTCAAACAAACGCCAAGCAGTCTGTAAGGAACCAGTTAAGACAGGACACATTAATTTCGATGACAGCGTCCATACAACAATTAGGCTATCTATGTCAGTGCACCTGCGACCTGCGTCTTATAAGACGTTCTTATAAAGAGTCACATATGCGTTACACTGCAAGTGAAGTATAGGCCAACTCAAGATCATAATTATAGACCCTAATTATAAAAACACAATAATTACTGAAGCTGTTTATAGTATAGTGATATTAAACATTGTACATGAAGGGTATTTAAACTACAAACCCTTCAGGATAGAAATTGAACTAAGAACAGATACGTGTAGACCTATGTCAGCAAACTTGAAGTACTTACACGGTACATGGCCCTCGTCTCCAGAATGTTGTGCAAAGGTGCCTCTAAAAGGAACGGCGTTAAAACGTTGCATTATTAACATTATAATAATAATAATATTATTATTATTTATTATTTATAGCCTAATAATATTATTATAATAGTAATAATAATAATAATGATAATAATAATAGTTATTACTATTTATTATCATTATTATTATTTTATTATTATTATTACTATTATTATTTCTGTTATTGAGTTTTTTATGGCGCACCTTCAAGGTAAAGTACTCAGAAGCGCTCCCAGTCAAGCCACAGTTAAACAAGACAGTTTCTAAGTTCGAAAGAAACATAGGGCATGGTGTGACCTCTAGGCACCAGACGGAGCACAACAGAAAGTCCATTCCAGTTTCTAGGGTCAGCCACCGAGAAAGAGCGCCGCTGCATTGTAGTATCCTAGTCCGCATAGACCTGTGAACACATGTAACATGATGATTCTTGATTAAGATAATTATTCTGTTTCTGTGCAGTGCCCATGCTACCAAATGAAGCATTAGAAAGAAGAAAACATTAATCACCCACGTTTCTAAATTAAATTCTGTGACTGCTTTGCAAAACAGATTTCAAACAGCCATCAACGGCATCAAACTAATGGACATTGAGAGTCGTTTTGCTCCAATATATAGGCCTGTAGCAACGCTCGTGAATAAGCTGGTGCCCTCCTGCGCTTGGCTTTCGAGTGACGCTTTCAAAGTGTGGAGATTGCCAATGCGAAGACGGTTAAAATCGTTAGTCGCTTAGATAGAGATTGCGGCGGTGAATCAATTATATTTGTCCCAGTTTGAGGTTATATACGTTAGAATAGCCTTGAAGTCGGTGCTCTTCCTTCAGAAGAAAATTCGTTCAGTCAATAAAAAAGTCTGAGCTGATGCAATGGAAGACTTGCAACGGGAATACAATAAAAAATATGTCTATTTATTTATTGTTATTCATCTATTTCTCCATTTCTAGTATAGCGACCCTTCAAGCTCTCTACTCAGAGGCGCTCTCGACTACAGCGCGGACACATGCATCGGAGTTTCACGCCGAAGCGCCCAAGCAATTGCGAGTGAAGGACTTGCTCAAGGTCCCTACGCAGCGACTTGAGGTGGATTCGAACGTCGGACCTTCCGGCTTCAAGGCAACGACTCCACCACTACACCACCGCGCTCATAGTATATTCTGTAGATTGTAGAATATACTATGAGCAACTGCATGGCTGCTCTATAAGCACTATAGCCCAGTAAAATGAGACATCATCTGGTTGGACACGAAATGTCCTGCGATGTTGACTGCAGAAGATGACAGTTGGCATATGGATACCTATGCAGTATGCTTGCTTTAGCTGAAAAATATATTCGTCTGATGCGTGCAAAATATGTGTAACTACATCAATATCGGCCTATATAAAACAGCTTATATAATACATGCATAATTATGCGAAATATTTTCTGTTGTCAGCAGTTTCTGTAGGTCTACATACGGCCCAAGCCCTCTAGGCCTATATAATGCAATATATGAAATGAAGTGACCCTGCTTTTTACCCGCGTGTATACCCTACTTTTCGGGAGATGAGTGTATACGATGCCGTTTTCCCCCGGAGGTGAGTATACGCTGTATGTATACCCGCGTATACTCTCGTGTACAGCCCTGGTTGCATAGATTAATCATTTATTTACCTAGGCTGTGTGTACTATATTCTACATAATATTTTATAATGTGCTCTATATATAGGCCAATAATGCTCAATATGTGTTGTATATAGCTCTGTATCATGTTCTACATGTAGGCCTAAGGAACGGAATAAATTTGCGTGTTCGAATACATTATACGTCTTGGATGTGCGCCGCTCTTAGGAGACTTGCGTGTCGCCGGTTGAAACCGAATTCACGGAGTCGTGGCTCCGAGGTCTCGTATGTCCACCTCTGAATCATTGCCAATGTTATTGTGCGTGACTTCTGTGGACCGTTGTCGCCATAGCAGTGAAGCTATAGCCTTAACTAGATCGACTACACCCTCGTGTCTAAACTATCACCAGCGCTTTGGATTTTTGAGATGAAAACGAAGCACTGAAGATGTACATCATTTCTGCAGTCGGGAAAGGACAAACCAGTGTTCGTCTGTTTTTATGATATGCGCGTTATCACCGGAGGCGAGACGCGCTACAATGTCATGTGCGCTACATAGCCTAAGTTGATAGACACCGCATACTAAGGCTGTAAGCAGGCGTTTACCTATGTGTACTGACTCGCTGACATTTGCAGAGCACCTTTGTGACCTATAAGCACTTAGGGCCTACTAGTAAGCAGTACTGCAGTGAAGCATGCCTCCAATATCCGGTTACATCGCCTCTATAGTTGCAAGCTTTAGAAATGTCGTATTCCAGAGAACTACTGTTGTCAGATATATATATAGTTTAAGTTTAGCGTCACTGTGTGATAGCAAGGATCATTAGCGACGCCCTCCTCCTTTATCCAGGCTTGGGACTGGCACTGGCAGAGTGCAACCGGTGGCGGAGTTAAAAATAGAACTGTTTCCTCTTCCAGACCTATATATGGATCTAATAATGTTTTCTCTATGACAATAAGCGGTTTCCGCTATTGCTTATTGTAAACTGATTGTACACTGTACAGTAGCTTATGTGCATACCGATGAATAAATGGTATTGTATGAAACAATATACTTGTATGAATGAATGCTATTCCAAGGTGTGTCTACATGGGCTGTATTTGTACAAGGTGCATTGTATAAGGTGCATGGCAGCACATGTCCACATAAAGTGTATCTGGATAAAGGATGTTTCCATTTTGCCAAAGGTCGATCATAATACAGTATACTAATATACATGTACAATGTATCTACATTTTACACAGGGCAAATTACATGGGTTGGAGCCTCTCGGTGCAACACGTATACCTATGCATTTGTCAATTATTCATGACCATCAACAGTAAATCGACCTGAACGTCTGACGTTTCGTGCCAATCATTAAGGAATCAAGTTACTGTTGGGCTGTGTGTCTAAGTATTTCCGGCAGTCTGTCAGTTGGCATTATCCAACCATGCATGTGGCACGTCAGAAGAGCCTGAGGAAGTATTTGACGAAACCTAGACTCTATTAGAACAGCGATGAAAGCTCTCTAGAGATTTCAAAAAGGTGAAATATTATATCAAAATCACATAATTATACAGTGCTCTTTTCTAGGAAAAAGCTTCTGGAACCGATGGTAACAATATTAGTATGGAGTGGTTGCGAAAGACCTGACCTCGGTTTCTTCTTCTGAAATGTATTTAAAAAGGAAAATCAAATACAATCTTAAGGGATCTCTTAAATTAAATTGAAGTAAATAAGTTTTTTTAAATTCAAATTAAAAGTAATCAAATTAGTTTTGAATGCATGTATGTTTGTATATGAACATTTATATAGCGTCTTGCAATAACCTAACGAAGGCGCTCAACGTAGCTACCCAACAGCTCTAAACAAGAAGACTTAAAAGTGACTGAGAATGTTTCGTGAGATACATGAGTTGTGGTATCACGATTTATTAATGGAGGAGTGTTCCAGGGCGAAGGTCCCATACGTGAGAAGGCACGGTACCGGTGGGTCCGCATAGATACGAGAGCACTTTGAGTAGTCAGCGGGGCATGAACGCAAGTAAACTATCACACGAAATGTTTTCTTCTTCTTCTTCTTCTTCTTCTTCGTCTTCTTCTTCCTCCTCTTCCTCTTCCTCCTCCCTCCTCCCTCCTTCTCTTCCTGCTCGTCCTCCTCGTCCTCGTCCTCGTCTTCCTCCTCGTCTTCCTCCTCATCCTCCTTCTTCTCCTCCTCCTCCTTCTTCTCCTCATTATCTTTCTCTTTCTCCTTCTCCGTCTCCTTCTCATCTCCTCCTTCTTCTCCTCCTCCTTCTTCTCCTTCTCCTCCTTCTTCTTCTCCTCCTTCTTCCCCTTCCCCTCTCCTCCCCCTCCTCCTCCTCCTCGTTCTCCTCCTTCTCCTTCTCCTCTTCCTCCTCCTCCTCCTCTTCCTCCTTCTCCTCCTCTTCCTCCTCCTCCTCCTTCTTCTCCTTCGTTGTCTGGTCCTTGTGTCAAAGTTATCCCGCGGTGCCAATGTTTCTCCATTGTGTACATTATTTGATAAACTTTTTCCCATCTTATAGGTAGTATCCCTATACGTATATAATAATATGATACATCATTTGTTTAAGCTTCCTTGCCATTAATTTTAAGTAATAATGCGTTGATATCGCGGTTTTTGAAGGCCTGTAATACATACACGCGCTTCTGAACGTTTGGAAATCATTATCATATACATAGGCTACTTAGTCTATACACGCATATATACACAGGATGGCCTACCGCGCATATAGGCCTATAGTTGTATATATTATGGCATGGCCTTTTTCTTTTTGGTTATTCTTTTAAATTCTAAATGGAGCTACAAGGCTATGAAACCCGTACCACCTACAATTACTTATAAATACAGCCGCGATCATAGAAGCTTATTATTTGAAAGCAAAACTTATTTTCAAGGACAACAGACAGTTCCCTCTATAAACGGCGTAAAATAGAAGGCAGCAGTATTGCGTAACGAGTGTCTGTTGCGCAGGATATAAATATCGCGAGTTTTCCAGAAGTGTCTGGATAAAGGAGGAGGGCGACACTAATCATCTTTGAAATGAAAGTGTCGTTAAACATGTAATAAGCAGAAGTGTCGTTTTCGCAAAAGGATCTCATGGCAATTATGATTTTCTTCTCTCCACTGCGTTAAACAACAATTCGCTCCAATTTTGTCTGAAATTGACGAGATTATGTAATTCTCTTTCGTCCAGTGTTTTCAATAATTTCCGACTAAGCAGATTATCTTACAAGCAAGTCAATGCTAAATATTAGACGCCATTTACTAAAGATAGACAGTTTCCGTCATTACGTTAAAAGGATCTGGTATTTCACACATGCATAAGTTCTTATTGATGAGCGAATAAACTCCGGCTAAACAAGATCACCGTCTCTTATACAAGCGAGTCAATGATAAATATTAAATATTAGACGCCATTTACTAGACAGTTTCAGTCATTATGTATATGGTATTTCACACATGCATAAGTTCTTACCGAAGAGCGAATAAACTCCGGATAAAACAAGATTGCCTTTTACAAGTATAAACCAATGCTAAATATTAGACGCCAGTCACGCAATTTATTCGATAAAGACAGCTTCTGGCATTTCACACAGCAATAAGCTCATCATGAAGAGCGATTCTTTTATATACATGGCGCGTGATGATTTTTCTTGGGTAGTGTCGTTATCAGGTGTAGAAGAGAGCCAAGACCAGCGAGAGAAAACAGAAAGAAATCGAGACAGACTGAGACGTGCGCTAATAACATAACTGCATGCCTGAAAAATTATATAATACGAGTATACCAGACTCGTCATTTTAAGATCACCCGACGCCAGTGTTCAACTAGGCATCTCTTGGGGAGGGGAAAGTTACCCCCCAGAAACGAAATTCACCCTACAAAAATATCTAGACTGTCGATCGCATGTAGGCCCACATAAGTAATATTTCACCCTCAGAAAGATTATTTGTAGGTTTCTCGGAAATCTAATAAAGACGAACACAAAATTTGAGCAGGAAGACTAAAAAAGGGCTTCAGCAAAAATCGAAAGGACAAAGGATGTCAAAGGATGTCAAAGGATGTCAAAGGATGTCATATATATAGGATGTCAAAGGATGTCAAGGGATGTCAAAGATGTCAAGGGATGTCAAAGGATGTCAAAATATGTCAAAGGATATCAAAGGATGTCAAAGGATGTCAAAGGATGTTAGAGGATGTCAAAGGATGTCAAAAGATGTCAAAGGATGTCAACGGATATCAAAGGATGTCAAAGGATATCAAATGATGTCAAAGGATGTCAAAGGATGTCAACGGATGTCAAAGGATGTCAAAAGATGTCAAAGGATGTCAAAGGATGTCAAAAGATGTCAAAGGATGTCAAAGGATGTCAAAGTATGTCAAAGGATGTCAATGGATTCCAAGTAAGTCAAAGGATGTCAAAGGATGTCAATGGATTCAAAGTATGTCGTCGGTGACTGCGTCAACGGTTACCGTCCGCCGAAAACGGCCATTTATCCCACCCCCCGCCCTCTTCCAGAAACGCGAATCCTTTCTCACCCCAAGCAGGGACTAGATTAAAAAATGACCATAGGCTACAGATTCATCATAACTGACTTGTTCTCAAAACCCAATATTATTACTCCATAAATCAAACAATGACCTTCTCGATTCCGAACATCCATCTTGGCCTCTGTCGTGTAATAATACTTTTCCAAAATCACGGTCTTACAAGCGCGTTTGTGCAGTTCACTCGTGCAAAAATATTCTACATGAGCTGTTTAAAAATAATTATTATCTGACCTAATATATATATATATATATATATATATATATATATATATTCAATTAATAGAGAAGCGGCTTCATTAATCAATAACTTACAATTAGACTTAACCTCAATAACCTACAATTTAACTACATGTAAACTTGTAACTACGGTAACCTAAAACTACACTAAACCTCTGTGACATACATTTAGACTAAACTTAAATAACCAAAGTTGAAACTAACTAACCTAAAACTAGACTAAACCTCAACAACACACACTTGGACTAAACTTCATTAACACACAATTGCACTTAACCTCAGTAACCTAAAATAAACTGACACAAAATTATCCAATGTAAGGCATATTACGGTTGCCATTTCTCTAGTCTACTCTACTCCAAATGTTTCAGGCAATGAGGACTAAACTTGAAGTCGAGAAGAACAAGTACCAACGATAGGCTGTAAAACCAAAGTTGTCCGAGTTCCTACCTGAGAATAATTAAGACATCTAGAACCGAAACGTGTTGACAAAACTCGACCATTGCTGACTGCAAGGATGACCGCAATGCATGGGTGACAGTGAGCATCTCACACACACACACACACACACACACACGACAACATAATGACGCACGGCAAAGGCAAGCAGCTGTCTGTAATGTGAGACGGAACGACCAGCTTCCGTTGCCTGAAAACAGTTGGCTAACGACGAGACAGAGTAGATGTACCTGTTCATCTCTCTCTGTATATGGCTGTGTCACTGTCTATCTTTCTCTGTATATGGCTACATGTATACGTTTGTGTCGGCGCCAAGGGATGAAGATGCATTGAATGTGCTCTGGATGACACTGACGCAGATTGCTGTTCAGGTCTTAATGCATAGTCTACAGGGTGGGCCAAAAAAAGTAATCCCCTACGGTTTTCAGCCCATATCTTGGCCAAACATAAGAATTTTTAAATGAAACTTTACAGTCTTAAAGGCAATTCATATTCACGTACAATGGTCAAATTACAAAAAAATTCAAACAGAACAAAAGTTATATCACTTTTAGTGAGGCCACCCACCGTTTTTTTGACGATTCAAAAACGCGACACAACAAAAAGTAACAAAAACCAATTTAATTATTCTGGCCAATATCTTCTCGAAATGAAATTTTAAAGGTTTAAAGACAATTCATATCTACCCATCATGGCCAGATTTCAGCACACTATTTCAAACAGAATAAAAGTTATGGCACTTTTAAGGAGGCCACCAACCGTTTTTTGACGATTCAAAGACGTAACGCAGCAAAACGTATCAAAAACACGATTTTATTAAGTCTCATCTCAAATAATTGTTATCAAATAGGCTTTGATAATGCCAGATGATCATTATTATTACTATTTAAAAAAGGAACAGGGTACCAGCGTAGCTGCACGTCACTGAGAAGTCACTTAGCAAGATGACAATCAAATTGGTAAATAAGAAATCTGTCAGATTAATCAACAGGTCCATCAAGAACTTTGCAAAGAGACTGAAAAAAAGAAGTTTTGACACTGGTGATGGGCACATTGAGCAAAAGTTGTGAATCACTACCAAGTTCAGTTCCAAACAGCTATTTGAGATTATGACTTGATAAAATCGCGTTTTTGTTACTTTTTGTTGCGTTAGGTTTTTTAATCGTCAAAAACGGTGGGTGGCCTCACTAAAAGTGATATAACTTTTGTTCTGTTTAAATTTTTTTTTATTTGACTTTAATTATACGCAAATATGAATTGCCTTTAAGACTGTAAAGTTTCATTTAAAAATTCGTATGTTTGGCCAAGATATGGACTAAAAACCGTGGGGGATTACTTTTTGCGCACCCTGTACATAGGAAGGAATCCGAGTGTCCATTGCTTTCGATTGCTGATCATTCGGATGCCGGCAGGGGCGCAACCAGAACATTTTGCTGGGGGGTGCTCAGAATTTGTATTGTAAGCGCAGAAGTCACGAAGCCAATGCCGACTATGGGGTCTGAGGGAAAGTCGTAAGCTTCCCCCAACGGGGTCTGGGGCGGAGTCCAAGAAACCAACGCATTTTTTTACTTTTGACATCAGCAAGATCACGCTTCACGTTTCAGGCTCTTGTTGGCCAGCTGTATTAATGAGCGATAAAGTCATGAAAACTTCAGAAAAACATGGTTTAAGACTTCAAAAATGTCCTTTCCCATTTGTTTAGATAATACAAAGGGTCTTGGGCCTATAGCTCAAGAGTGGCAGAATTAATAACCAGTGTTTAATCTAGCCCCTACCTCAATATCCAGTGTTTTATCTAGTCCCTCTGGGAATCAATGTTTCTGGGGAAAAGCGAGCATCCGACGAAAAATCTTCGAAGCACGTGGCGCCGAGAGGGCAAGGCTTTGGGAGGGGAAGTGCCCCCATCAGAATTTTTTATTTCGACACTGCAATCGCAGCATTTTAAGCTGTCATCTAAAGCAAAATTGCTATGCTATTTCAGTGCTGATAAGAGGCGTCTAAACTTCAATGAATACACTCACAATTATAAAAAAATATTTAGATGAGTTTCAATGTTTATTATGGTACCATTTTAAGATGTCAACTTAGTAAAATAGCTCTATTACTCCAGTGCTGAAAAAAGAGTGATTTCAGATTTCAACACAGGCCTAGCAGGGAATGTGTGTGCGCATGAAGATGTGCCTCCTCCCAACATAGAATTTCTTATTTCCACACTGCAGTGCAGGGGTTATTTTAAGGAATTTTCTCAACTGCACATAAATGACGTATTTTGAGACTGGACATAAGAAAATCCTTGACCAGAGATTTGTTCCCCAAAGCTGAATTCGAAGCAGCTTTTGGCGAGCGCTTATTAATAAGCTGGTGCTTTGCGCTTGGCCTTCGACTGGAGTTTTAGATGTTTGAATATTAAGATTTTCCGACTTTATAAAAATTCATATTAAAGATCAAAATCAATTGTTATGACAATGTTTGGCTCAAAGTTCATCATGGCAAAATCTCCAAATGAATTAACGAATGAAATCGGCTAGACGTTCTTAGACGTTTAAACTTGTCAATATCCTTAATCGACTAGAGATCCCTTACAGATCCTCTGCTGTTGCTGGAATTGGAAATAGCTCAGAAAGATTGTTAAGTGTAATAAACTTAAATGGTCCTATGTTCATGGACACTTCCACAGTTTCGCTAGTAGGCCTAGGCCTATATGTAGGCTAAGGATACGTCCAAATATTACGTTTCTGCTCTGAAACCCTGGTCATTAAGATCAACATGATATTGTTTTGCTAAAGCTAGCAGACAAGTTGAGATATTTCCCCAAGAAATAAAATCTTTGAGCTAAGTTCAAATTTTTTTTTAAACATAACCCACTAACTGCAAAATACGATGTAAGACCGATAAATATAATTAGCAAACCTCCCAAATGGTCATTATTGATTGATAGGCTTATACTTACCCCCGCATCAACACGAATAGATCTATGTAGGGCTTACTGTTTAGGCTAATAGCAGTTTTAACCAGGAGCCGCGTCGCCGATCTACATGTAAATGATATTTTACCACACCATGACTTGACTCAGGGTACGACTGCTGGAAATTTTATAAGCTACACGCTCTGGTGTCATTCATTCATGAGAACCAGAATGTGTGCAGACTAATTGGTCCTGGGTTTGTGGAAACGAATGAGCGACCGAAGGATAATAATTTCCAATGCACGAGCACCTAGCAGGGTAGGGGTTTTGGAAGGTGATGTACCAATCCCATTTTCGAATTTTGTTTAATTTCCACACTGTACGGGTGGTATTCTAAGTTGTAATTTAGCGAGGTTGCTCATCATTTCAGTGCTGAGAGTCATGGTTTAGGACTTTAATAAGTGTCCCGGCTGTCCCATTGTAAATATTTTTTACAACATTATAATGGCAACTTTTAGACTGTGATCTTAAAAAAATTGCTCACAAATTTCATGCCAAAAGGCATGGTTTGAGACTTCAATAAATGCCCCTCCCCATTGTTTACATTTCTGAATTTCCACACTGTAGATGTCATCTGAACAAAATTGCTCTTTTTAAATGCTGACAGCAATGGATTTTAGAGTGTAGAGAGTCTCCTCCTTATTGTTTGATTTTTTCATTTGCACGCTGTTAATCTGACATCTAAAGCTGTCATTTGAAAAAATTACTCATAATTTCTTTTCTCGTCTATTGTTTGAAAAAACCCGTCATTTGCCCACTGTTGTAATAGCATTTTAGGCTGTTACCTTGACAAATTCAATCATAATTTGGTACTCAGAGACGTGGTTTAAGACTTAAATAATTCCCCTTACCTGTATCTTAATTTTTTTTATTTACACAACGTAATGGTGGCAGATTATGCTGTCATCTGTATCAAAATTGATAATTATGGACAAGCAGTGGATAACACCGTAGAAATCTATAATAACGTTTGTGATAATATTTCTGAAATATTTAGGGGATTGGGCCTATAGGCCTAAGATATAAGCATTTCCGTCACCACCACAAGTTCCGGGTTCCGTTCCTGGATCCTATCCCATCGAAGTCTACACCCCTGTGCGAGATGCTAGTTCAATAGCATAGACCTACGTGTATCTTTCAGATTCTGATGATGGTGATTTTTGGATGGGATCACATAAACTTAAAAAGGTTGCATGTAATATGGAGATATGTCGAGAATTTGGAAGAAAATTTGAGTACCGTAAAACGGGGTCACTTTGGCCCATTTTCAACTTGTTTTTATAATAAAACGATAATGCGATTGAATATGGCTGATCTAGCAATTTCATTAGCAGTGCATAGGGTTAGAGAGTGGAAGGGTACAATAAAAAAAATTGTGTGATAACATTTGAACCTTTATTTTTTTTACTTTTTGGGTGGGCCAAAGTCACCCCATCAGGTGGGGTGACTTTGGCCCACAATGGTTTTGCCGTTATTAGACAAAGTCGACCTATTGCTGGGGTGACTTTGGCCCAAGGAATGTGTTTTAAAAGATATATAAACTTATAATTAACCCAAAAATGACACTTGTACTGGTACTGGTACTTGAAAAAGACTTGCAAAGGACTACTGCGAAGTCATAATTATGAGAATTGAAGTGTTCGTGAACTCCATCTGCTTTTCGATCTCAATGAATCACTATGAACAATATCTGCACTTAAAACTAACACAAAATGACTATGGTACTGCTACTGGTACTTATAAAAGACTTGTAAGAGATTAGTGAGAAGTCAACCGACTAATTAAATGTCCACAAATTCCATTTACTTTCCAATGAATGGACTTGGAGCAATCCTCGTGCAGATGTTTTCTTTGGGGGTGGGGGGTGGAATTTTCAAAATTGCTGCTGTATGGTAGAATATCTTATCCACATTTGCAGGTCAGTTCCAGTTCATATCACTTCTAGCTAAACAGATGATTTGAGTTCTTCGTTTATTTAGTGCTTTGACCATACCAAGAAATTGTTCACCCTCGTACATGTGACTAGGCCCTATAACAAAGTCACCTTTCAAGAATTGGTACCGAATGCTCAGCCAAAAACCAGTCAAAATATCACAGAAAGTGAAGTTTAAGCAAATACATTTATTAAGTTTGACAGAAACATAATATATACATCGTCAACAGTAATTTAGAATATGGGCCAAAGTGACCCCAAATCTGGGCCAAAGTCACCCGAAAAAATGTTCTTGCATTTTTAACTTACTTATTAGCAACATCACGGAACAAACGGTGCGCCATACACATGCCAATATAATGTACATTGATAAGTGTAATAATTGTCACCCACGGTATTATTAACGGTATTTTTCACAGAAAAATAATTTTGCACATCTTAAAATTTTCACATTTTTTAATGCTTGCAAACAAATCTGGAAAATTCCAACAAATATTGCAATGAAATCTATCAAATTTGTTTAAATATTCGCCACATAATGACCTATCGTCAGCTGTTAAGCAGGTCAAAACCACGTGATAACTACGGAGGCCCGGAGGTGCGCAAACTAATTTTTCAATTTGGGCCAAAGTCACCCTGCGGGCCAAAGTCACCCCGTTTTACGGTATGCATTATCCTACACCATGTATGTATGTATTGGATAGCCTGTGTGGCTGAAAGGCTAGCTCAGTCTGGATGTCTGGCTGATTAATTCTTTTCTTTTCATCGCCTGTCTCCAGTTAGATAATAAATTGTTAAAATTATTATAATAGACTTTTTTGCTTTATGCATCCGACTGTCTACGTCCCTCCCTGCTTCAGCTTGTCAGAGTAAGCGGTAAAAGCAGGAGAAAGCAGACTACGATGGCCAAGAAGTTGTCAATATGGTATGAAGGATAACCCCGGCCTTTACAACTTTATCAGGATATCAACCTACAGCAGGTCTTGAATCTGCATCCGCCCATACATTTAGCCTACTGCAAATTCTTCTGTCTGCAGCCTATGTGTGATTTTTAGCAGAACCTTGTCTTCGATTACATCAACCATTTTCCCCGCTCTTACTTCATGCACACGGGTGACCTTCGCTGTATCGGTCTAATGCCTGATTTGAAAACTGCATGTAATCACCATATCTATTATAGTTCACGCCAAATTTCAACAGGTCTGCTTTTTTCTGAACATAAATATCACCCAAATAAACCGCCTCAAAGATGTTCACTTTGGGCTGTTACTATAATGTTTGTACCCAACTTTTTACCACTAACTTCTCGTCGGTTCACGCAACAAGGCAAAAAGTAACTGCACAAGATCTGATTTTCAACTGCACAAATCTCTTTCTCAACTACACACTTTGTGTCCAGATGCACGTTAAAATAACCCCTGCTGCAGTGGTATCGTTTTAGGGTGTCATTTTCACGAAATTTATCATAATTTCATTGCTGAAAGACATGGTGTAAGACTTCAATGCCCCTCCCATTGTTTAATTTTTAAAATTTCCATACTGTAATATAGGCTTTTAAGCTGTCATATCAATAAAAATAGCTAATTTTCAATGCCGATAGTCATAGATTTTAGTTTAAAATTTCAGAGTGTTGCCTCACAATAACTTAAAATTTTTAGATTTTCACCGTGCACCGTTACTTTTAAAGCTGTCATTTTTACAAAATAACTCGTGATTTGATTTTAGTGTTCAGAGACGTGCTATTATGATAATTATAAGATTTCAATAAATGTCACTTCCCATCGTTCAAGAATTTTTTAATTTACAGGCGCTGTAATGACAGCATTTTAGGCTGTCGTCTTAACAAAATTGTTCATTATGGATAAACAGTGGATAACACTGCAGAAATTTATAATAATATTTATGACATATTGGGGAATATAACCATCTCTGTCCCCTCACCACAAACTATGGGGGCTTAAAACTTCAGAGTGTTGCCTCACAATTACTTACGTCTTCCCTATCGCCTTAAATATCCGCCCATGACAGTAAGTTTTGCACGTTATAATGTCATATGATAGTATCATGCCAGGTAATTATAATATAATAAATAATAATAAAATTATAATTACATAGTAGGAAATAAGATCATGGTATAATATGGCAGTTTATGCAATACAATATAACAAACAGCAACTAAAAACTACTATCATTTTGTCAAATTTTTGGGGGAACATTTTCATTTTTTATCGCTTTCTCCGCTGGAAACGTCTAGATCAAACAAAGCTGAATAACTGTATTTCATTACAATATTAATTTGAAGGAAACAATTCTTAATTAGGCCTTAATAAAATAGCACACACGATAGGCTACAATCAATTAAGTCGTAACATATTAACAATAAATTGGTGAGACACTGTAATGTAAAGGCATAGGCATATTGCTAACGCTTTTCGTTCATCACAATAGTCAATTTCTCGAGAACCAGGCAAATTCAGGTAGACCAGCTAAACCAGCGGTTCTCAACCTTTTTAGTGCGACGACCCCTTGGTAACATTTTGAAAGTTGTGGCGACCCCCAACGACAAGATTGATTGAGCTAACCCCTCATCATCCTCATGATCACTGCATTTTTTTACCATTGCCTATTGTCATGCATTTTCACTTCGTAATTTGAAAACTGCTTTTTCAATCATTGTTTGAGGTTACTGGTTCTTGCGATTCTGAAAGCTAGGCTTACTTATTCGGCAGTTGAATTTCATGTGATATCGTTTTGTAAAATTTCAATAGCTGTCACATGCTGCTGCAGGAACTCCCCTGTGTGCCTTCTTAGCGTCATCAGCTTTGTTCTAAAAAATACTGGTCATGCTTTTCTGCATAGTTAGGTTGTTTAGCATCTGAATGGGCTGTTGGGTTTTATCGAATCGACCGACAACATGTCGGTACAAATAAGACATTGTAGCTTCTCTATCTAACTGCAACTATTAAAGCAATAGGCTACTCTATAAATTGGTCAATAAATTAATAGTTATTTCTTGACACTTATTTCGCCCAGTTGATTTTATTTTGGAGGCTATCGATTTCACAAACTTCAATTGTGTGCTTAATAAATGCACCTAGCATGGGGAGGAACTTGGGGAGAAATGTGTTCCTCCCCATTATCGATTTTTCGAATTTCCACGCTTCAATGGTAGCATTTTAGGCTGTCATTTTAACGAAATTGCTCATTATTTCAGCTCTGATAGTGTGGTTTAGTACTTCCAGGGTATCGCCTCCCATTATTTAGGCTAATTTTTTAAAATTCCTACACTGCAATGGTCGTCATCTCAACAAACATTTCCCATAATTTCAATGCAGAAAGACATGGTTTAAGACTTCAACAAGTCACCTCCTCCCTTGCTTTTGTTTTACTTGCACACTAGTGGTAGCACTTTAAGCTGTCATCTTAACGAAATTACTCATTATTTCAATGCTCATAGACGTGGTTTAAGACTTAAACAAAATATTCCCTCCCCAGTCAATTGTTCAATTTTTTTTACCTTACACACGGTAATGATAGAAAAAAGCAACTGACATTTGAATAAAATTGCTCATTATAAATTTCTACATTTTATGAAGTATTTCTGAAACATTGGGATATAGGCAGCTCGGCCACATCACAAATCTTGGATAACATGTCTCCTGTCCCCCAAATTCTCCGCCCGTGTAGACCCATGGACCTCACTACCAAAGAGCATAGATTCCTTGAGCAAACCGAGTACCGGGTATTGCTACATTTTTTGGGAAGAATGGCAAAAAGTGTAATTTACATTTTAAACAAAATTAAATTAGCTGCTGCGTTCCAACGAATAAATCACGACAAAAGTGTAAGTACAAATTTATTCTGTATTATAAGTTGCTATAGAGTAGCGTTGAAATTGCCTGTGCATAAACATTTGTGCATCTGTTGAAATTTTCTGAAGGCCCCTGGCGACCCCTGGAAAATCGTCAGGCGACCCCCGTGGGGGTCGCGACCCACAGGTTGAGAACCGCTGAGCTAAACAGTGAAACACTGAAATCTGGTGCTTTAAGAACCATGAATTTGACTAAAATTCTAATACAGAAGAATGAAGGAACTTGCGTGATATATAGTGTAATCTGAAATTTTGAAAGAGCGAAAGACCCCCTCCCACCCCCCAACAAAAACTCATCGGATTTGGAAAAATTGCGTGGGTCACCCTTTTCAGCACCTGGTTGCGCCACTGGATGCCGGTGATACTTGGCTTTAGGATTTGCTTTAGCTTTCAGCTGGATTTCAGACGTTTTGTTAGCTATTCAACCCCACCACTGGTTGCACTCTGACAGTGCCAGTCCCAAGCCTGGATAAAGGAGGAGGGCGTCGCTAATGATCTTTGTTATCACACAGTGACGTTAAACTGCAACTACTACTATTCAACCCCGACTCTTAGCATGTACAAATGTAATCGTAATCGTACATTTATATAGCGCCACTTCAAGAGAAACTCCTCAGAAGCGCTCCCGACCTGACACCAAACCACGATCAAAGAGAATGGTTTTCACACCTTTGCGGAAATTGGGAACTGAAAGACAAAGAAGTTCCGTATGCGAAGATTCCTATAGGCGCCTTTTTCAAGAAAGATGGGTGAACCGATCATGTTATTGACTTATGCTTATTTCAAACTTCCAAAGTGAGATGTATGTAGACGCTTTACCAAACGATCCATCTTTTTATGAATTATAAGAAATTGCTTCTGGTGGTCCATCTCTCATTCTCACTCACTCCTCTCTTCTCTCTATGTCTGTCTGTCTGTCTGTCTGTCTGTCTCTGTGTGTGTCTCACTCTCTCTCCTTGCATGCACCGACACTGATTTAATGAATAATTACCATGTGCGGATTTCGTTTGACAGAGTGGCGATCAATAATCCGAGAAAGCTTTTCTTTCTTTCCAAGAACTACTCTCACAGATTTGCACTGGCTTACGATCAGCGAGATTAGATGATCCTGTTGTGTCTCAGACCTCAAACGCCCATTACACGTGCGAGCAAAGTCCATCTGTGTACGGCATAATATTATATGCCAATTACCTTCTGACCACAGGATGTTCCAACGCCTTCGAGATGCTCTGAGATGGAGTTGTAAAAATACTTGAACACTGACGGCAGGGCTTCCAATTAAATCGTAATTCGTTAAATCTCTGTCAAAATACTCGAACACTGAGGGCTGAGCTTCCACTTAGATCGCAGTTTATTAAATCTCTGTCAAAATACTCGAACACGGGGGGGGGGGGGGCAAGGCTCACACTCAGATCTCAGTTTTTGAAATCATTTGTTCGGTTTTCATCTCAATTATCTGTCTGCCCACACACAGCTCCTCGAAAACCAGCTCTAGGCAATTATAGGCTGCTCTCGTGTGCTGTTATAGCCGATGGCTAAAAAAATTAGTTTATGTCTGTAAGAGGAGAACGAGAAAGAAACGGTAAACAAAATTTCAATTAACAGGTCATTGACATTTCCATTTTGTTGAAAAATTGTTAATCGCTTTTCTGCTTCTCGTGTTTTCCACACGGTTTATATTAATTTTTTGGCATTGAAGACCTTTACTCGCATCATATCAACCATGGCAACTTCTATAGCAAGCAATATAACGCCTGCAGCAATGCTGCGTGCTATTCTCAACCATATCAATGCATTTGAATAACAGCACAGTTCCTGCATTTCAGCTAGAGCCTGTTTTTTGCCCTTTCAACAGAGCACACAACTCATATGCACGCATACGTTTGCACAATACACGATGCATACAATGGCAGGCAGAAAAAAATCTAATATAGATCTGACGATAGACCGCATTCTAAAAACGCTTTTGAGAAAACTGTTCACATTTGAAACCAGGTTACTTCCTCCAAATACTTTCTACTGCGTCACTCGAAACTATTTTGTCAATGGAGGAGTCATGAAAGCGCATCTATCTATCTATCTATCTATCTATCTATCTATCTATCTATCTATCTATCTATCTATCTATCTATCTATCTATCTATCTATCTATCTATCTATCTATCTATCTATCTATCTATCTATCTATCTATCTATCTATCTATCTATCTATCTATCTATCTATCTATCTATCTATCTATCTATCTATCTATCTATCCATCCATCCATCCATCCATCCATCCATCCATCCATCCATCCATCCATCCATCCATCCATCCATCCATCCATCCATCCATCCATCCATCCATCCATCCATCCATCTATCTATCTATCTATCTATCTATCTATCCATCCATCAATCCGTCCGTCCGTCTGTCTGTCTGTCTTGGTCTCGGTTCCCACTGCCTTGTCTCGGCTCCTATTGTCTTGGTCTTTTTCCTCTTTTCGGTCCCGAAGCTGTAGGTCTCGTATAGAAATCTACATCTTAGGCACCATTATGCTGCAACAATTTTTCGCCTCAATACTGCGTCTTTTAACTTTGTTTAGAAACTGACAATCGATTCTCATAAAGACAATTGATTCCCATAAAGACAATTGATTCCCATAAAGACAATTGACTCCCATAAAGACAATCGATTTCCATAAAGACAATTGACTCCCATAAAGACAATCGATTCTCATAAAGACAATCGATTCCAATAAAGACAATCGATTCCCATAAAGACAATTGACTCCCATAAAGACAGTTGATTCCCATGAAGACAATCGATTCCCATAAAGACAATCGATTCCCATAAAGACAATCGATTCCCATAAAGACAATCGATTTCCATAAAGACAGTTGATTCCCATGAAGACAATCGATTCCCCTAAAGACAATCGATTCCCATAAAGACAATCAATTTCCATAAAGATAATTGAATTGCTCATAAATTCGTTTAGGTTTCAAATGCCATATAAGTGCCCTATGAACCTATAAGCAAAACTGGACACTATACACAAGCCCTCTCAAATGATCGTTAGGTCGATTGAATAGGCCTAGACGAAATAAAGTCAAGTAGACCTCTTTTATCCCAGGAGGTCTTCAGTTTACTGTCGGCATGTTTAACACAGTAATCAATGTGACCCAGAAATGCTAATTAGTATTATTAATTGCCAATCTGTACAACAACATTTATTGAAGTCACAGCAGACAGAAGTAAATCAGTCGGACAGTGACTGTACTGTGATAAAAATAAAGTTATGCGTCCCAATTATTTGAATTACCATTATAAAATAACACAGTCAACACCTCACATTAGCGGACATTCTGCCGCCACAAGCGAAACAAAAAATGATTGGATTTGAAGCGACATTTGGTTTCTCAAGGTGAGTTAAGCTTATATCGTCGACTAAATTTATGGATTATTGTCGATTTAGGTTTAAGAGTTGCTTAAAAGATTTCAAGATACCTCGAAATCTTTTATTAATTTCTTTATATTCTGCTCATATTATCGGCTGACTTCAGTGACTTATCCTTGTCCGGACTTGGTGGATTTGAACAGTCGAGCATGAGTATAAGCAGGGCTGTTTTAAAGAAATTTTTAGAACTGCACAACCCCTTCTTTTCTTTCCCATCCTCCATGGTAAATTACCTTCAATCGGACGACACTGACCTTTTTTTTTACTAGTTTCAACTGCATGGAAGTGCTTTTACAACTGCACAAGTCCTTTTAGAACTGCACATTTTGGGTACAACTGCACGCTAAAAAAAAGCCATGGGGCTAAGTCCCCCAAGAAGACCCAGAGTCATTTTTTTTACCGTGTAAATGATTTCTTTTTCCGGGCTTAGTCCCCCCCAAGAAGGCTTTAGTCCCTCCAAGAACGGAAAGCAAACTCCGCCCATGCAGTCAAGAGAATTTTTTTTTCGAGATGTAGGTCAAAGTTGCGATAAAAGTTTTGTACGAGGTTTTCATTGGGGTAGAGGCTATTGGCTAAAGTGGACAGGGTCGCAAAATACACAGAATTAACTTTTAAAAATTCGGAAATTACTGGACGGACAGACAGACAGAAAGACAGACACAGTTATATAGGCAGACAGGCAGTCTGGCAGGCAAGCAGACAGACAGACGGAGGGACGGGCAGAAAGATAGATAGACAGACAGATGGACATATAGGATGAATTGCCTAATTGAACTGTATCATGCCTATAAATCTATAGGCACAACATAGGCTAGAAAATGTCTAGGTCTCTAGGAAGTGAAAACGTGGAATCAGCGACTCCTAAGCTATAATTATTACATTCCTGCTATGCAATGTGCTGTGCGTCAGTCTAATTTTTAAAAGCTGTCTGTCTGTCTGTCTGTCTGTCTGTCTGTCTGTCTGTCTGTCTGTCTGTCTGTCTATCTATCTATCTATCTATCTATCTATCGATCGATCGATCCATCCATCCATCCATCCATCCATCCATCCATCCATCCATCCATCCATCCATCCATCCATCCATCCATCCATCCATCCATCCATCCATCCATCCATCCATCCATCCATCTATCTATCTATCTATCTATCTATCTATCTATCTATCTATCTGTTTGTCTGTCTGTCTGTCTGTCCTTCTACCTGTCTGTCTCTTTGTCTGTCTGTACTCTATGCCCGAACGCATTCGTGGCACTTATCTGTGACACTTCAATGACAACTTGAGTGGCGCAAAGGATATTAACAGTGTCCTATCGCGAGAATTTGCATGAGCGCGGATAGAATGAGAGAAGAGTTCATTGCAAGGATGTCGACTTCTCGTGACGTCATTCTCGTTTTAACGGCGACTATGCATGTTTCTTCGACGTGATTGCGTTTGACCTACAAATTTCAATCACTCTGTCAATGCCTTTGCATTTTTATAACCGGCCGTGTTCTATAACCAACGTCATTCGCTTCTTGTTGTTCTAACCGTTCCTGCTTCCTATTATTGGGCCTCTCTCGGAAATTAAAAACAACGCCTCCATCCTTGAATATCGGTCACCTTAATTAATGTAGGCTTAATATGAGTCTCATACATTGTGAAATATAATATTTTATTTCCAGAACTCGATTACTTTTCTCTTAATTCGTCTTCATTTTCATTGTTTTGCAAAATAAAAAGTCACGGAGTACATTTCGTTTCAATATGTGCACAATTTTATCTTATTACGTCAGCTTTCCTGCAGACTTAAATTTCTTCGCTGGTGTCTACATATAAAAGTAAGTAAGTAATTAAGTATTTTCTTTATTACTCCACTTGCAAACGCACAATGGGACACAGAACATCATTATAATACATCGAAGTAGTAATAGGTAATAAAAACGTGCAGATTAAAACCACAAGTTAAATATAATATAGTTACCAAACTATTATCGTCAAACAAGTTAACTATATAGCATTCTGGTGATAAATCCCTTTCCAATCAACGAATCACATCGTGGTATCTCTAGATCGTGTGATCGGGGCCTAAGGGAGTAACCAATTACGACACCCACCTTAGTAGCTGTTCCACCCCTCTGATCCTACGGTACCTCAACCCGGACCACCATGGACTACTCTTATGGACAACCCTTTTGACTCAACGCATTTGATCCTGATCCTATGGTAACTCGACCCGGACCACCACGGACTACTCTCACGGACAACCCTCCTAACTCAACGCAGCGCTCGTGAATAAGCCGGTGCCCCGCGCTTGGCTTTCCAGTGGCGCTTTAGAAATTAGGAGATTACGATTACGATTACGATTACGATACGAATTACACGTTCAGGTGGAAGAAGATAATGGATATAGATCTATGGATATATAATCTTGCATTTTCTTCTATGCAATTCAGTTTGAACTGGTCTGAGCTATGTTAACGTGACACAATCCTGTATACAATACGCATTTGTCTAACCAGTTTGGACAAGTCCGCCAGATTATAAAGGTCCTTTATAAATTAGATGAATCATTTTAATATGCAACGCGAGCATATTATTTTCTTGGGCAAGAACTACTCAAGCGTGAAAATAAGCCGCACCCATTGAACCATCCTAACAAAGACTCTGATGTGGGTTGTCTGATGGCTTGTTGCCGTTTAACTACACTGCCATTGCAAAGATGATTATTGTCACCCTCCTCCTTTATTTAGACTTGGGACTGGCACTGTGAGAAGACAAACCGTGGAGGAGTTTATGCGAGCTGAAATTTAGAAAGACTCTTCTGTTCAGTCTCGTAGATGGCATGATATCTGGTAGTTGGGACTGCATCTCACTTTCTAATCTACTTCAGATTGAAGCTACTAGGCGCCACTTCACTTCTAATATTATGTATACTTCAGATTGAAGCTACTAAGGTGCCATTTCTCTTCTAATCTACTTCAGATTGAAACTACTAAGGCGCCACTTCACTTCTAATCTACTTCAGATTGAAGCTACTAAGTTGCCATTTCACTTCTAATCTACTTCATTTTGAAGTTACTAAGGCGCCACTTCACTTCTAATCTACTTCATATTGAAACTACTAAGACGCCACTTCACTTCTAGTCTACTTCAGATTGAAGCTACTAAGACGCCATTTCACTTCTAATCTACTTCAGATTGAAACTACTAAGGCGCCACTTCACTTCTAATCTACTTCAGATTGAAACTACTAAGGCGCCACTTCACTTCTAATCTACTTCAGATTGAAACTACTAAGGCGCCACTTCACTTCTAATCTACTTCAGATTGAAACTACTAAGTTGCCATTTCACTTCTAATCTACTTCAGATTGAAACTACTAAGGCGCCACTTCACTTCTAATCTACTTCAGATTGAAACTATTAAGGCGCCACTTCACTTCTAATCTACTTCAGATTGAAGCTACTAAGTTGCCATTTCACTTCTAATCTACTTCATATTGAAGTTACTAAGGCGCCACTTCACTTCTAATCTACTTCATATTGAAACTACTAAGTTGCCATTTCACTTCTAATCTACTTCAGATTGAAACTACTAAGTTGCCATTTCACTTCTAATCTACTTCAGATTGAAACTACTAAGTTGCCATTTCACTTCTAATCTACTTCAGATTGAAACTACTAAGTTGCCACTTCACTTCTAATCTACTTCAGATTGAAACTACTAAGTTGCCATTTCACTTCTAATCTACTTCAGATTGAAGCTACTAAGTTGCCATTTCACTTCTAATCTACTTCAGATTGAAACCACTAAGTTTCCATTTCACTTCTAATCTACTTCAGATTGAAACTACTAAGTTGCCATTTCACTTCTAATCTACTTCAGATTGAAACTACTAAGTTGCCATTTCACTTCTAATCTACTTCAGATTGAAACTACTAAGTTGCCATTTCACTTCTAATCTACTTCAGATTGAAGCTACTAAGTTGCCATTTCACTTCTAATCTACTTCAGATTGAAACTACTAAGTTGACACTTCACTTCTAATCTACTTCAGATTGAAGCTACTAAGTTGCCACTTCACTTCTAGTCTACTTCAGATTGAAGCTACTAAGTTGCCACTTCACTTCTAATCTTCTTCTCTTCTTTAGGTTCTCTGCCCAGTGGCAGGTCCGAACGTCCAATGTCCATTGATACGTTTTGCTTGGGAGTTGTAGAGAGGTGGTTTCCCGTTGCCTTCCTCCCGGTGTTTTTTTCCTGGAGACACCATCTCCTAGCGTCGATATCCTCTACCGTCCGTCCTTCGGCTTCTTCGCCCATGGGGCATCGCTTATACCGGCGATTATCCGGTCGTCCACCACGCACTCAGCTTCCAACAGGGGGACCACGTGTAGGTGGCGTGGTGGGCAATTGGGTAGCAGAGGCTATTTGAGGCGCATGCTACCCCATCTTCACCCCCCCAAGCTGACTTCTAATCTACTTCAGATTAAAGTTACTAAGTTGCCACTTCACTTCTAATATGTATACTTCAGATTGAAGCTACTAAGTTGCCACTTCACTTCTAGTCTACTTCAGATTGAAGCTACCAAGGCGCCACTTCACTCTGTTCATGAAGAATCTCAAAACTGTTCGATTTATCCGAGGTTGGACCAGGAGCGCTTCTGAGTAGCTCATCTTGAATATGCGCCAAATAAGACTTCAAGCAAATGAATTAATGAATAAATAAATATTAACATGGCTGTATAAACTCGGGCTCATGACTTCTCATTTCCGGGAAAAGATAATTGCAACTTTATCTCTAGAGTACTGTTCAAAAACATTTTTTAAACCTAGCAAACCCTACAACAAACACATCAATTAATTTTAACCTAAATCCAATATTTATTAATGTCGCTTATAAACTGAGCTTAAACATCGAACTTTTATAAGATTGGTTATAGGCTATGTATCATGCTGCGTTCTGCCAGCCTGAAGTGTTGATTAAACGAAAATTGATTGATTGATAGAATTGTTTTTATTCTTAAGAAAGCGATGATTCATCTTAATTCTTTAATACGCTAGTTAAAGATTGAGTTGCCATCCAATCACTGTTTGACTGATCTCAGATCTCATGAAGCATATTCTGCAGATGACTCAGAGGAGACAATTAACCCAACGCATTAGACGAAATGTAAACCTCGTCTAATTCGGTCTTCTCGGAAACAGCGTCAATCCATTTCCAGGAAAGAATTCGAAATCTACGAATACTTACTGTCACTGAGTTGAATTTCCAGTGTATACACATGTATTTTTTTATATACCGAACTGCTATATCTTGGCACATCTCCGACAGCGTGATTGCTTATTGGCCCATAGACTTGCCTCCATAATTACAGTAAAAAGGAGTATATATCATGCAACATCTTTTACACGCACGAAGACGAGATAAGTAAAAGCCCCTGTGGCAATTTGTTAATTAACCCTTTATATACCAAGGAGTAGTGAATGGTATGAGATATTCTATACCAGCCGTCGGCAAAGGGTTAAAAGATGCCGTTTTTCTTGGTTTCCAAGAAGATCGCTTTTCAATGGCCGTTATGGTAGCAGACGTCTCTAATCGTTAGCGCAGCCATCCCTCCCCATTATAACTGCTTGCGCTGGCTGTGGCTTCCCAGATGTCACATTCAGTATAGACCATATATCGTCGCAGAGCGTTGAAGAAGCCTTGCAAGAAAAGGATCCTTAGCTGGTTAAAGTGCTGCCAAAAGGCAGAGCTACAGTAAATGATGGAAAGTGATGGAGACGGATGGGGAAGAATAAAAAACCGACTGCAGCGGGAAAAGCACATTTTCCCCCACCTGCACATGTTCCCCTCGGACATATTCCTCCCGTCTGCAGCTTGTAAAAATGTCGTTCTGTAAGCATAAACTGGAGGACGCGGTTCGTTTGCATCATATCGTACCGGTTTATTGGCCCTTTTAGTTTCCAGCTGCAGTAAGTCGTCGTATGGGAGCAAAGGGATGTCTGTCTGTCCAAACGGTATATATTCTCGCGGCCCACCCTCATTATATAACCTCACGAACGTCACAATCTGGTTAATTATAGATCCGTTCAAACGCAAGTTGTTCCATTTTATGTTCTTGCATGAGTACAATTATTGGGTTCTACAAGTCTCTCAAGTCTTTTTTTCTTTGTTCGTTGTTGGGCTGGGAGCGCCTCTGAGTAGTTTCTTGAAGGGGTGCTATATAAATGCTCTGAATGAATGAATGGATGAATGAATGAATGAATGAATATAGCCATATTCATCATTCTGCATTTTCTATTTTCGTTGCACGTGTCTTGACCGGAATAAAACGTCTACTATAGCCTACGTTTTCGTTCAAGGAAATTGAAACTTGAAGCGGAAAAATAACGAGCAGAACTGGATTAGCCTATACCTCCAGTTTTTTTCTTATCCGCGAGCTATTGTTTAGGTTGGGTTTCTTTTCTTCACGTCGCGTGTCTTCTTTCGCTTTCCTGTTTTTCCGCATCGGTCAAAAAAACAAACTGCGAGTAACTATTATAGGGCAGTCATTTACAAGTTATACAACCTATCTATTTTGCCGCTATATGTTTTATCAGTTGAATGGTGTCGACAATAGAATTACTGCTCTGGTTTCACGCTGCATGCATCCTTGGTTGCGTTCCATCTTATCTGCAGTATACGCACGATCGCCGTTGTCCATGATTGCAGCCTCTCGAGTGGAAGCGAGTCGGGTTCTTTACTCTGCCACGAAGAGACTTGCTTTATAATAACTGCCATGGAGACAACGCGTCGAGCTTTCCCTGCTGTACAGGGTGTCTCAATAAAAAATGTCCCACCAGCAAAAATGCAATTTCTCCGCAACCAATCGAGATTGCTCTATGAAAAAATATCGCATTTTATCCGGTGGGACATTTTTTATTGAGCCACCCTGTAGGGTCGTCCATCTGGAATGAACTCCTTTCAAAGCTGCGTTTGTTACATCTGACCAATCAAACTTTGTTTCATAAATTTCTCAAGTGGTTTTTCTTTCGCGGTGGATATAGGTTGGGAGCGCATCGAGTAGATTTCTTAATGAGTCGCTATATAAAAACATAGCATGAATGAATGAATGAATGAATGAATGAATGTATGTATGTATGTATGAATGAATGAATGAATGAATGTATGAATGCATGAATGGATGAATGAATGTATGAATGAATGAATGAATGAACGAACGAACGAACGAACGAATGAATGAATGAATGAATGAACGAACGAATGAATGAATGGATGAATGAAAGAATGAACGAACGAACGAATGAATGAATGAATGAACGAACGAACGAACGAATGAATGTATGAATGAATGAATGAATATATGCCACTGTTATTAACAGTTGACTTATCCTTTCTACACATTCTACATACATTCTACACATGTCCAACCATTGCTTGATGCCTGATATTCGAGGCATTTCCCGATCATTTTCGGTTCTACCACCATGGATCAATCACCCGCCATCATCTTCTTCATCATCTTCTCCATCATCTTCATCATCATCTTCTTCACTCTCCTCTGTATCAACCATGCAAACCTAGCTTTCCATTCAAGATTGAAGTCACACCTCTTCAAGAACTCTTACCCTGTCTCATCTGATCCTCCGCTTCAAATTCCCGACCCAGACGACACCCGCCTTAGTAGCTGTTCCGCCCCTTTGATCATCTGGCATGCAACCGGACTCGGATCTCATTTGGACCACTCTTACGGACCGCCCTTTTGACTCAACGCAGCGCTCGTGAATAAACTGGGGCTCGCGCTTCGCTTTCAAGTGGTGCTTTAGAAGTTTGGAGATAACGACTACGATGAATGAATACCTTTTATTATTAATTCTATTATTGTTATTAGGCCCAATTATTTCTAGCATAATTTTGTTACCTTACTCTATTGATAATGATCATAATTTATATACTTGTTACTTTTTTTAGTCTGCTATTCTTGTTTTATTAATATTATATTTTTACACTGTTAATTGGTGGATTCTGGAACGGCTACAGGCCTACGCTTCATCCAATTCTGGGTGTCCGGACAATTCGTCCCCGGACAATTCGTCCCGGACAATTCGTCCCGGACAATTCGTCCCCGGACAATTCGGACCGGACAATTCGGACCCGGACAATTCGGACCGGCTATAGCCTACTTTAGCCTCAGTCTATGCGTGACTTGTCCATTCTGGAGTAGGCCAACCTATTGCTTTCCAAATATACCTTTAATGTCATAGCCAAGTGAGGTAACGTGTTATATTATGTTTAGGCCTACATTTGCTTTGAGAACAATGAAATAATTTTCAATTTCGAATTGAATTTTAATGCGCAGCAGTATCTCCGGTCGACATCTGTATACGGTAATGGTGTCCGGGACGAATTGTCCGAGGACGAATTGTCCGGGACGAATTGTCCGGGGACGAATTGTCCGGGAACCCAATTCTGGCATAACTATTAGACTATTAGCATTATTATTAGTAGTGGTGCTAGTAGTAGCATATAGAAATAGTACGGTACTGTAACTTGTGATAGTGGCGATAGTGGTAAGCCTATAGTCAAAGTATCAGTAGTATCATTTCTGTATTTATCCTTTGTAAAAAAATGTCAATTCGATATCGCTGTGCTGCAGTACATGCATGGAAGAATAACGCGCAACGTTGCTGCAGTACAATGTCGCAAGCGATGCTTGAGTCAACACGCTCCACGTTTGAATGCGGGCGTAAAAAGGACATTGTCGCCTTGTCATGCATGCACGCATACGTTTGCACAGAATGTATGCAAGTATGTGTGTATGTATGTATGTATGTATGTATGTATGTATGCATGTATGTATGCATGTATGTATGTATGTATGTATGTATGTATGCATGTATGTATGTATGTATGTATGTATGTATGTATGTATGTATGTATGTATGTATGTATGTATGTATGTATGTATGTATGTATGTATGTATGTATGTATGTATGCATGCATGTATGTATGTATGTATGTATGTATGTATGTATGTATGTATGTATGTATGTATGTATGTATGTATGTGTGTGTGTATGTATGTATGCATGACCAGATATGTATGTATGTATGTGAATTAATTTACTGTTATTATTCACGCGTATACTAAGACAGAATACGAGTTTACAATATAATTATATTGATTACTTATGGCTACGTGATATCAATCTACTGCGGTAGGCTATAGCTAACAGCAGCTGTTGGTTTTCCTATCATCGTCCTTCGTTCAACGACAATCTATCTCAACCATCTGCTGTTCACATTCAGGTGAACTTCATCATCAATATGAACTGATGGCCTAAACTCTAAACGGACCATTCACATTAAGGCCTTGCAGCCTAATGAAACTGCAGGTGTCACGAAATAGAGTATCCCCCGTATTAATTGTATCCCCCCAAAATACAAAAAGTCGAAAAAACCGCTTCCGCGTGTAGTTTTTTTTGCAAATAAATTTTCATCTGCTTTGTTTTGAACAATGACACTAACAGGTATGTTTATTCCGACTAGATACTTTGTTCTGCCCTGTTTTCAGAGCACTTAAAACATTTAAAACACTTAAGAACACTCAGAGTCACTAAATAAATTCGAGTTGCCTTTATCTGAGCATTGCTTAGGACACTTAAAACAATTAGAGTCACTTTAAATTTTGATTACAGCATAAATATTTTTATTATGCGCATTTTTCAAAAAAAGGGATATAATGGTTTATCCCCCCGGATAGTATAGACCGGTTAATTCCATCCGGGGGGATAGATTAATTCATCCCCCCGGATAGCTTTCAGGGGGGATACTCCGTTTCATGACACAGGCACCGCACGCGCATCATTATGATAATGTACGAATGAGATCATTATTCGTTACGCCCAGCATCACACGTGCCCTGTATTGACCAGGAATGGACATAGATACACGTACACGTACGTTAATTGCAATGCATAATGCATATGCCGATAGTCCCAACACCGTTTGTAGTGCAAGTCCCAAGCCTGGATGAAGGAATATGGCGACATTTAATTTAGTCGTCTTTGTAATGATAGTGACAGTGTTGTTAAATAGCAACAGGCCTGTATATAATATATTATGTATATATTAATTTTATATATATATATATATATATTATATAGGTCTACAGGCTACAACATGCTGTTGAGCTGTATATATATATATATATATATATATATATATATATATATATATATGATGGTGCTCTGCCCGAAGGCAGGTTCATTGGCTTTGACGCCCCTGGGGATGAGATGAGTGAGGTGGTTTCCCGTTGCCTTCCCCACAGACAATGATGGGTAAGCAACTTGCCCAAGGTCGCTATATATATATATATATATATATATATATATATATATATATATATATATATATATATATATATTTATATACATAGACAAATCTAAGCCATGCAACCCTTTTGACGCAATGCATAACCCAGTAATAGCAAGTAACTAATTGTGCAAGTATGTATTATTACATATTAATTTTTTTATTATATATAAATATAGTTATAATATATTTAAAATTACACAATCATTAAAATTTAAGATGAAATTTCATCTATAATTATTGTAATATTCATATTTTTTGTACAGCGTCTTTTCAAAAAAACTACTCAGGAGCGCTCCAGCCCAGCCACGTACATATATAATTTGATACAATGCACGTGTGTGACTGAATGTATATATATTTACATATAAATATATATATTAATATTATATTATAAGAAGGTGAATGAATCTCTATCTGTTATATTCAAGGAATTTTGTTTTGGTTCTTTAAAGGCTTTTTATTTGTACACAGCTTTAGAATTATAAAATTTATTGTAGGGCAATAAAAATGGCCTGCATGAATACAGGCAAATACATGCATGAATATTGAATAACACATACATTCATGCAAACACTCGCACATGAAAATCCCTACATACATGCACGCGCACGTTCATGTATAGGCCGTATACACGCCTGGGCATACATATAAACAAGAGGTAGCCTAAATGCACATGCGTTTATATATTATTAAGCGTTTATATTCACGCATAATAGAGGTCTATATCAGAACATTTTTATTGACTGTTTTGTAACGCCGACCTGCGCTCATGCATGTAGGTTACATGTAGGCCTGTGTGGTGCGTAGGCCTAATGCATGTAAGCCTATATGCTAATGGGTTTATTGACGGGCTTAATGAAATCATTCGTCAGCCTATAGGCCTCCACAGCCAATCAGTTTAGGACACGGAAAGAGAGAGAGCCAGAGACAAAGGTAGACAGAGAGACAGAGAGAGACAGAGTGGGACAGAGACAGACAGAGAGGTACACACACACAGAGAGAGGCCGTTTCAGCCCTTAGTTATTGTAACGTTGCGCCCTTCGCATGCCACGGCTTATTAGCCAGCGTACGATTTTATCCTGCGACCTGACCCTATAATACTACTACAGGCGCTGTTGTCGGCCGTAGCGATTACAGTTTGGCCCGTTAGGTTCCTCAGGCCGTATTGAGGCCGAAGTTTAGGCCCACTGTGTATATGTGCGTTCGCTGGTAGGCCTAATATCTATAACAGTGTCTGTTTCTACTTCCAAGTACTTAACTCGTTGCTATCACTGAGCGTAGTAGTAGTAGGACTGTATGAATTGTCTGAAGGGAGAGGCAGACGCCGATACGTCGGAGGAAACTAAACCGAATTATCACAAGAGAATCTGCAGAGGTCAACCCATGTTACGGTGAGTCTGTTTTCAAGTGAATCTATCCGTCTACAGCGAGCGGTGACTGAAGTAATAATGCGAAACCGTGATTAAGTGATGTAAATTGACTGTGACTTTCAATCTTTGCGTTTGGCTATCTGTATGCGGTGATCTATACCGGTGTGTGAAGTGGCATAACGCATAAGATACACTGCTCTGAAACAATACTAAGTAATGTTTGTTTGTATGTGCACTTGTTATAGCGCCCCTCTACTCAGAGGCGCTCCCGACTGCAGAGCGGACACTGCATCGGAGTTTCACGCCGAAGCGCCCAAGCAATTGCGAGTGAATGACTTGCCCAAGGTCCGCTCCCGACTGCAGAGCGGACACTGCATCGGAGTTTCACGCCGAAGCGCCCAAGCAATTGCGAGTGAATGACTTGCCCAAGGTCCGTACGCGGCGACTTGAGGTGGATTCGAACCTCGAACCTTCCGGCTTCAATCAACGACGCCACCACTACACCACCGCGCCCCACAAATAATCATGATAATGTTAAATTTGTATGGCGCCGTAACATAGCCGTTACAAGGTCGCCTTACTTGTAATTAACAATTAAACAGCATGGCATAGGCCTTAGAAAATAAATAAGCATTTGTCCTGATTTGAAAGCGTCAGTCGCTCGTAGGGCAGAAGGAAGACTGTCTGTACACTGCAGTCCTGATCAGGCAGAATAGGACTTTCTCGACTGTGAGTGCCTCTTTTTGAAAATTGTAAAACCTCCTCTTGGGTTTGCGTTCCCTTCTAACTCTTTCTGTAAACTATACTCAGAACTCTCCTCCTTGGTCAAGCCTCTGATTAGTTACATTGAAGGGCAGATCTGTGTATAAATTGCTCAGATAATTGATGTAGGGAAAAACTCCGCCGCTGGTTGTTCTCTGCCACTGCCAGTCCCAAGCCTGGATAAATGAGGAGGGCGACACTAGTCATCGTTGATATGACAGTGTCGTTAAAAAAGATGCACGGATCGCCTTTGCCTGTAAAGCACAGACTATGATGGGTTCAAGCTCTCATTCTGCAGTCGGTCAATGCATAGGGACCATGAGCAAAAACCTAACTGGCGATTGCCTCGATTTGTTCTGTGCTATGGTCGTGTATGTGAGTGTGTGTGTGTGTGTGTGTGAGAGAAAGAGAGAGAGAGAGAGAGAGAGAGAGAGAGAGAGAGAGAGAGAGAGAGAAAGAGAAAGAGAAAGAGAGAGTATGTGCGTGTGTGTGAGAGAGAGTAAGAGAGAGAGAGAGAGAGAGAGAGAGAGAGAGAGAGAGAGAGAGAGAGAGAGAAGGAAAGAGAAAGAGAAAGAGAGAGTGTGTGTGTGTGTGCGTGTGTGTGAGAGAAAGAGAGAGAAAGAGAGAGAGAGAGAGAGAGAGAGAGAGAGAGAGAGAGAGAGAGAGAGAGAGAGAGAGAGAGAGAGAGAGAGAGAGAGAGAGAGAGAGAGAGAGACAGAGACAGAGACAGAGACAGAGACAGAGACAGAGAGAGAAAAAGAGAAAGAGATACAGAGAGAGAGAGATAAAGAGAGAGAGAGATAAAGAGAGAGACACAGAAAGAGAGAGAGAGAGAGAGACAGAGACAGAGACAGAGAGTGCGTGTGTGTGTGTGCTCGTTGGAACTGTTGGATGATAACAATATCAACGTAGGGCCTATAACATTGCATATCGCATCATCTTCAATGTCGCTCCATTTTCTTTATCGTCATATTTGTCGTCGTCATCCTCCTCCTCATCATCACCACTACCATCACCGCCACCACATCACCACCACTATCACCATCATCGTTAGTGGAGCATGGCGGTCACGAGTAACAAGAGAGTAACTTCTGCTGCAGTTAAGGCATGATCGTTTTTGAAACGCCATAAAGTCTAATACATTAATTGTATACGTTGAAAAAGCGCACTATATTACAATGCATACATTGAAATTATCTTTATTACATGATCATGTATATCAACAATAATAAACTTTTGTTATTACTGCTATTAATATTGTCATTAAAATAATGACGATGGTCTGTCAACAGGATCATTGCAATCGTCTTCGTCGTCGTTGTCTGCATTATCATCATTTTTTATCATAATTGATTCGTGGATTGCAGTCGCATTATCATCAGTGTTGCTTAACAATCAGATCTCGTATTTAATAACCATAATATATTATCTTCATAATTTATAACCATAGCACGAATAACATCATATAATTTTAATAATCGTCATTATCATTTGCAGGGCGCCGTGGTGTAGTGGTGTGTTCGTTGCCTTGGAGCCAGAGTGCTTCAGGTTCGAATCCACCTCAAGCCACCGCGTAGGGACCTTGAGCAAGTCCTTCAATTGCAATTGCTCGTGCGCTTCGGCATGAAACTCAAATGCAGTGTCCGCGCTGTGATGGGAGCGCCTCTGAGTTGAGGGCTTGAAGGGGCGTTGTAGTAAATGGATAAATAAATGAAAAGGGCCTAAATAAATAAATTATTTTCACCGTATCATCATTATTATCATCAAAACTGCTATCAATGCATTAGAATCATCACGGCATCATCTTTGGTTTTGGAGCATAGTAGGCGTATGTGTTCGACGCCTTGTGTATAAGATACAGGTGTTTTGAGCGCTGCTTTAATTACTATTAATGTATAATTAGATGTAGCACGCATTTATCTAATGAATAGAAGCTATTCCACCTTCAACGTATCGTATGTAAGGCATCTGTAGAGCTAACAACGTTATTACCAAGCAGGTAGAAACATTAGGTCCATAAGGTGCTACTACCTGTAGCCTATGTATTGTATTGTATATAAGCATTTATAAAGCGCCTCTTACAGACCAGCTATTCAGAGCTTGAGAACCCCGAGGAAATAATAAAGTCTTCGAGTAGCGAAGAGCTGAAGATGATACCCCCAATAAGATCTTGCTACGGATAGTGGGATGGAGGTCATTTTACATAGAAGGGCCTTTCGAGGCCGCTAGAGCAGCTGTCGCTGCTTTCGTCATCTCTCAAGTGGACCGCTGTAACAGTCTGCTGGCCGGAGCACCTGCGTGTCTTTTGGACGGACTTCAGTCGGTGCTAAATGCCGCGGCGAAGCTCATTTGTAATAGAAGGAAATATGATCATGTTACACCACTCCTACGCGACGTCTTACATTGGCTACCTGTCCCGTTCCGAATTGAGTTCAAGCTCAGTTTGCTGGTCTACAAATCGCTTCATGGGACAGCGCCTGAATACATCCGCGAGTACTGTTCCGAGACCCATTCCTCCGCTTCCGGGTTGCGACTCAGGTCGCTTGGGAAGACCGACCTTCGTGTACGGAGGATGAGGACACGTTTCGGCGACCGCGCATTCTCGGTTGCTGGTCCCAGATGCTGGAACAGTCTTCCACCGGACATTAGATTGGCCGCCTCAGTGGACTCTTTTAAAACAAAGCTTAAAACTTATCTGTTTGCCAAGGCGTATCCCGCAGTCGGCCGTTTGTGAGGCGCCCTTGTTGCGGTATGGCCGCGTTACGGCGCCATATAAATTGTCATTATTATTAAGGGCCTACAACGGCAAAGGCACGGTGTACCTGTATCGCTTCGAGAAAACAATCGCAAAGTTCTTAAGAGAATCTTTGCAGCAGCCTTCCAGATTTATTGATATGTGTGAGAATATTGGGCTATATGAAAGTGATTAATGTTCGATATGCGTGATCTTTTCTAAAAGAAATTTGTTAATAGTACTCTCGCAACTCGGGAGTTGTATATAGGATTGTCAGGGCTTGATGTAAAAATGGCAGTAGGCCTACGGGAATTGTAGAAAAATTATTATTTAGTGGTCAGACGTTGATTTATGTGGAACTAGGATGCGCAATGAAGACTTTGCTATACAGGTTCCTAAGAAAGACTAGGGGTTGAACCCTCAACCCCCTGGCAATTCTCACCATGAACGGTGAGCAAGGGTTTAAAGTGGTTAGGTGATTCGTGTGGCCTGTGTTAGAACTTCTGAGGGTTTAACCAACTTTAACTTTACCTGCAATGCCCAGTATCATAATCTCTCTTAGTGTCCTTTTAAAAGTTGTGACAGTGTTCAGTGAAACAGTACTAGCATCCCGGCCATTCCGCAAGTCTGCAACTCTTACACTGAAGAATTCCTGGCCTGATGATCCATTTCGTTTCTGAAATAATTTTTATCTCTCTCTCCCCGAGTTCCCTTGAAGAATGGTAATTCAAAAAGTCTCTCCCTCTGAACTGCCTCCATTCCAGGAACAATCTCGCAAATCTCTTGGAATTGGAACAGGAAAATTATGACTGGTCCCAGCAGTTTAGACGAGTTTTCTGAGTAAAAGTTTATCTAAGAAGGAAATTGAGAAGTGCTGCATTTTTGACATCGTTTATAAACTACCAGATTTCATGAAGATTTAAAGTGCCGTAAAATGCCTAAACGTGATAAAAACATAATAAGCAAAAATGGAACTCATACTAAGGCGACCATTAACTGAATAATTATTATAGAGTAAGGATGCCAAAGTACAAATATGAGGGTCTTCAGTAGATTGACAGCGTGTTTGACAAATCAACTGTTGTGTGTGACTGAGAAATGCTAATTAGGCTACTATAATTAATTGCCAATCTGTAAATCAGCAATTGAGGTCATCGCAGGTAGGCACACAGTCAATCAAACGTTGACCTATAATAATAATTATGATAGAACCACGGTTGGCTGGCATTTCCAAAGTTTGCGTCTTCCAATTTATCTTCTAATAGGGAGACTGACTATAATGTGACATAACGCTGAAATCGTTTGGCCACTTCTGCTGACAGAACTCCGCTTCTGCTCGTACTCTTGCAGTGCCAGTCCCAATCCTGATGAAAGGAGGAGGGCAACACAAATCACCATTGATAAATTATGACACTGCAGTGGCGTTAAGCAGCAGGAAGCATATTTTCTGCTCGTTTGTTTACGCTAAACGCATGAGCTGAATCATCTCATAGGTGCTTTCTAAGCTGAACATGAACGATCATAGACAGTTACTGTTGACTGCCTGGTCACAAGTAGACTATACGCAGTTGTTAGTGTACCATTTCCTCGGTCTACCAAATGCAACCCAAGCATAACCTGCCTATCAGAGAGCTTCACTGAAGCCCTGACTCCATAGGAGCCATTAATTTTTTTAGCCCTGTTTGCCATAATAACTGCGTAGGGCCTACAGTCGCTGTACAGACTGAAATGTACGCATGCATGATAAATGATGCTTAGAGTTAGTACCGTACGGATTAGCAATCAGTTAACATAGATACAAATCCAATAACGTGTGTATGCTACTGTATGTGTTTCATGCAGTAGGCCTATGCATTTGGGAGGGTGGGGCAAGAATATAACAAACTCGCAAAATGCTCAAAAATGTACATCAATAAGCATTTCTGATAAAACCTTTTTTTGTAGTGCAGTTTGCAGATGGCACATACAATCTTGAATAGACTTGCTTAACTTCTCAACCTCTCTTGCCTCTCATTGATACGATCGCTTGAGGAATATTTTTACTCAATTATGGTTTATTGGTGTCCGGTCCGGGAGGGCCTCTCATAAGCCCCGTTTGATTGGAGCCATATAAATCTACAATTACAATTACAATTACCAATGCCTCTCGTATGTACAAAATATGATGCGCTTCTTTCTGTATAGACTATTCAGAGGCGCCTTCAGCACGGGACCCCTCTACCCGGTATTGAACAGCTGAGCAGTGTCAGGTTGTTAGGAATCATCTTACAAGCTAACCTCTCTTTCTCAAGTCATGTTAACTACATTCTTAGTATAATAAACCAGCGATACTTTCTACTGAACCAGCTGAGACATCAGGGCCTACATATCTCGAAGCTGGACGTAATATTTCAAGCTATCGTTGTCTCTAGAGTCATGTATGCACTACCTTCATTTGCTGGATTTCTTACGGCACATGATATTGCGCGCGTCAACGCTGCCCTAAAAAAGGCTCGTCGATGGCAAATCTCTGAGAAGATTCATACAGTGGAAGAGCTGATTGCTCGAGCAGACAAGAAGCTCTTCAAGAGAGCTCAATTCTTTGGACATTGCATTCACCAGCTTCTGCCACCTCTTCGGGAGGACAAGTATCAACTTCGCAAGAGAGGACATCCTTTCCTGTTGCCTCTCGTTAGAACAAATTTGTTTAAAACAGTTTTATTAACAGATGCATTTATAATTATATTTAGATACAAGCTAACATGATTTTAATTGCTGTTCTCTATCATAGTTAGATATATGTATGTATTCGTTTTTGTTATACAATGTAATGCATGTGCGCTTGACATATGCAAATAAAGGCTACTTACTTACTTACTTACTTACTTGGTAGAGAAGCGCCCTTATAATACAGAGAGCGAAACGATGCAGAGAATATACCAGGCATGAGATTAGCCCGTATAGATAAGTAGGGAAACCGATCCAAGTGGAAGGACATGTCGCCTGCATTGAACCAAAGCAGAGCTAACACGAGGGACATAATAATATGCAACCGCGGGCGGTCTGGCTCAGATAGGGGTAGCCTATATAGGCTGCGAACAGAAGCTTACACGCACAGAGTAGAAAGAGATATTTGGGGCAAGGTCAAGTTGAGATTTGGCTGTTTTATATGCCTAACAGATGTATACAGTAAACAGAATTAATGTGTTTTAAGACAGTTGGCAAATATATGCTGAGTGAAAGCTAACAGAACGCAAGTGAAGCGGCAGACTTCGGTTCAAGAGGGGCGACTCAACACACGACAAGTTGAAGAGCAGCAGAAAGCATGGCACCTGCATATCTCCACGGCTGTAGAGCGCAACGATTTATACCGACCCAGCTGGCTCGAGACCTGTATACAGAGCTCTCCCCCTGATGGACAGAGAAGCAGTGTCAACAATTGAGACACATGTCGGCATGACTTCCTAAAGGACAATGCGGTCAACAACAAAAGGCAATGCGGTCAACAACAGTATGCCAGTGTAGCACAAAGGCGTAGATCTATAATTCTATATCTCGCATACATTCAGGTTATGAGATCACTTGGTGGGATCTTGTTTTGCCCGCTACAATTCGGGAAGATGTAGTTAAGGTAAAGGCCCATTTAGGGGTGTTTTGGACGTTTTATCACCCCTCCCATATGAAAAAATGAAAAATGAAATAATGTATTTGATAACACGTAAAATGTAAGAAATAAAGGGACGCTATATAACAAGTGCACATACCTAATTATAAAAGAGAGGGGATTTATTGATATGCGGTTACAATCAGTGCTTAAAGTGTAAAAAAGAAGTGCCAGGACGCTGTATTGTATATGGAGACTTAATTCAGTCTTGTTGGCGGGACAGGGGAAAAAATTTCGTGTTATTCGTCCCCGAGAAAACTGCTGACCTTTTTTACCGATTCAGCCGCCAAAAAAGTTGCTGACCTTTTTTTAGTTATCCGCCAAAATTTTCCAGGAAATCTATACCGATTCGGCCGCCAAAAATGTTTAGGACGTTTTTCGGGGAAAAGATACCAATTCAGCCGTCAGGGACGCCGTCCCTGCAGTCATGGACGACCAAATAAGTCATAGGACGGCGTCCTACCTCGAAAATAAGTGCCGGGGCGCCACCCATGACCGTCCCGGCACACTTTAAGCCCTGGTTACAATGAATTGTAATATGAAGAAAAGCTGGAAAGGGAAGTACTAACAACATTGGAGAAATGGGGAAAACGAGGAGACCTTTTGTGGCCTACAAATAAGATTCTGGATTGGTATCATAACAACTGTACTATAGAGCGTGTAATGTATTGGTAAAAAAAGAACCCGCTATGAAAATGAGAGCTCACGTCGCTTCTCCAAACTCCCTAGTAGTTAGTTGATTCGGTTGCATGGCGGCTTGCTCAAGGTCGAGTAATATATATATAATATACATTATGTATATATAATATATATTATGTATATATAGATACATAATGTATTGTATATATGATATACATAGTGTGTATAATATAGTATATATAAACACCCCTGAAACAAAATCCTGTCTTGCATTTTTCATCAATCCAGCTTCTATTTCAGATCTAAAAATACCTTCATCCAGCTTCTATTTAACTTGCATTTTTTTCATTGATCCAGCTTCTATTTCAGATCTAAAAATACCTTCATCCAGCTTCTATTTAACTTGCATTTTTTCATCAATCCAGCTTCTATTTCAGATCTAAAAATACCTTCATCCAGCTTCTATTTAATTTGCATTTTTTTCATCAGAAGCTGGATTGATGAAAAAATGCAAGTTAAATAGAAGCTGGATGAAGGTATTTTTTGATCTTAAATAGACGCTTTATTGATGAAAAAACGCAAGTTAAATAGAAGCTGGATGAAGGTATTTTTTGATCTTAAATAGACGCTTTATTGATGAAAAAATGCAAGTTAAATAGAAGCTGGATGAAGGTATTTTTTGATCTTAAATAGACGCTTTATTGATGAAAAAACGCAAGTTAAATAGAAGCTGGATGAAGGTATTTTTAAATCTGAAATAGACGCTTTATTGATGAAAAAACGCAAGTTAAATAGAAGCTGGATGAAGGTATTTTTATATCTGAAATAGACGCTTTATTGATGAAAAAATGCAAGTTAAATAGAAGCTGGATGAAGGTATTTTTAGATCTGAAATAGAAGCTGGATAGACTTAAGGGGGGGAAATGTCCGGGGGAAATGTCCTAGTAGAAATCGGGGGGAAACGTCCAGGGGAGAAATGTCCGGGGGGAAATGTCCGGGGGAAATGTCCAGGGGGGAAATGTCCTACATCCATCAACTACATACGTAGGCCTAGTTTTGAAACTTTTGTTCTTTCATCGACAGCAGGTAGGCCTATTTGTTATGATATATTATGAATCATAAATAAATTCAGATTGCTATATATATATATATATACATATATATATGTAGTTTAATATTATTTTGCGCTGTTTGTATAAAACCGTATAATTTGGTATTGTAGTTTGTTATAGGTCTAAATAAAAATGCTTTAATTGCAGAAATAAGATAATTATTCTTCATCTAAATTTTTTTGTCTACTTAATAAATAATAAATAGATTTCATAAAACATTACATTTATAAAGCTACAGGTGCAGTAAAAAATTTCTGTAGGTCTAGGCCTAAATATTTACCAATATATGCTAGGTCAAGGCCGTTTTTAAGAAATTTTTAGAGGGGCGCCAATTTCGTTGTTCGTCCCCGGGCGCCAAATATCCTAGCTACGCCACTGCCTGTCTACGGCCTTCAGTTAGGGACGGGTGGGATCTGATGCAACCGGAACCGTGACCGACCAGAAAGAATAGGATTGCAATAATCCATGCGATGAATGGATGGACGAGGAGGACAACTGCTTCACTGATTGAACCATAATAATTATATATATATATATATTCTTTAGTTCTCTGCATGCCGTCAGGCAGGTTCATAGCCTATAATATTATGTCCAATGACGCCACGCATATCTGTTCTGTGCATCCCTCTTTAGCCCTCTGTATATATAAATTTATATATGTATAAACTATATTACACATACTATGTATATTATATGTAATTATATATACATAATATATATATATATATTATATATACATATGCCGACCCGTGCATGTATCTAATTCGTCTGTGTGCGGACGAGATTAGTTTAAATTAAATAGTGTCACGAGTCCGGACTATATAATGGTACACACGTGTATAATATTAACGAATGCATGAGTTATTGAACGCTTTTCATGTATACGGGGCATGCTAAAAATCTCTCTCTCTCTAAGGCTTTGTGTATTGAATATGAGGTCACGAGGATGGATGTACACCGCCATCTGCGCGTCTGTATAGGCTATCGTTACTCTATCGTTTCCTGTTAGAACAAGCAACAATCGGGAATAACCTTAAGGCTTACAATGTATGTGTATGCATATACACCACGTGTACAATTTATTATACATGATACATGCATTCATGCATGTGTACACGTGTATTCGGTATAGGTATAATGTACCGGTATATAGTTGTATGTATATGGTGATACATATACATGTATATTCCGACGCTATAAGACATTGAGGCTATAACCGTAACCATAACGACACTTTTCATCGTGTATTGTATAGATTTATTACGCTCCATGGACAATATACACACATTGTATTTAATGCGCGCGGTTATTATATTATGTATATTAGATAAATGTATAATATCAGTTCGCTCTGCCATCCTCTTCGGTAGTGTATCCTCGTCTTTCTCTCGTCTGAAAACGCCTTTTTTCTCGGGGTTGAACGCACTGGGAGCGCTTCTGAAAGGCTCTTGCTGCGAGAAGCGTTTTATAAATGGTCAGATGCAATACAATACAATACAACACAATTCAACACTTCTGGGGCACGGCATCGTAGGCGTCTTGGAGTTTTTTTTCCTGCACTGAAAGCTCTGATTATCTTCAATCCATTTCCATAAACTCATTAATCTTAATATTGTTTTTTAAACGGCTAGCCATCGATTATTTGCAAAGCATTAAACGTCTATATCGACAAGGATTCAGTGAAGTCAGCTTTTTGCACCGTGAGCTCTCTCTCTCTCTCTCTCTCTCTCTCTCTCTCTCTCTCTCTCTCTCTCTCTCTCTCTCTCTCTCTCTCTCTCTCTCTCTCTCTCTCTTCTCTGTCTTTGTCTCTCTCTCTCTGTATCTCTGTCTCTCTGTCTCTCTATCTCTGTCTCTATCTCACTCTCTCTCTCTGTGTCTCTATTTCTCTCTCTCTCTCTCGCTTTCTCTTCTCCATGCAGGCCATACTTTAGACCAGTAGTGATATAATTACACATATAGGCCTAATACCAGTAATGAATATTATGATTCAACCGTGACCATAATACTGCTGTTCTCTGATAACTATAATATAATTATATATAAATTGCTGTAACTGTTATAGCTATTGATACTATACTGCATGTCCTGCTGCTGTTCCGGCGTGCACGGATGTACGCTTTCAGGAAGCTCTAGTATATACGTATATAATACTGATGAGTGTATTCGTTATATATATATATATATATAATGTGTGCGTTCGTGAAAGCGTGCTTGGGTGTGTGGATATATATATATATATATATATATAATATATATGTGTGTGTGTGGATGTGTGTGTGTGCATGTGTGTGTGCATGTGTGTGCGCGTACATGTGTTTGTGTGTGCGTGTGCGTGTGCGTGTGCAGTACATTGCCTACTCCTTCAAGCGAGAATGGATATTGATAAACACGAAGCACTCTGAAGAGCAGTAAGCGCAGTGCAGTGGTCTATAAAAGTGGAGACTTGTTTTCCATTTATCTATCCAGCTGCATACAGTCTCAGTTTATCTATCCGAGCTACTAAGTCACGAAAATGTCCTGCAGGCTCCCGCTCTCAGTTCTACTAATAGACATTTATTGGCCACCGACCCTCGTCTTGTGAGCCATTTTCAGGCATAAGAAAGGTGATGGGGAAAGTTGGCGCCATGGAGCTGACATGTTTACACCCATCCATACAGCAAACTGTCTTCCAATGCATTATTCACTGTTGTGTTCGGCCTGTAGCCTACGGTAAACATTCTCAAACTGTCTTCTTAAAATGCAGTCTGTTTAGGCTATAGGCAGATGCGTCCAACGCTTTAGTGTGGTACGCGCTGCATGCAATAAAATATCCTGACGTGCATACAGATTGAATAGTTTGCATGGCGACTATTATAACAATAAACATGTTGATGTAGCAGATGTTTGGCATTGCTTGCTGTTGGAAGATTTTGACCTGAGACAGCTCAAAACCTTTCCTACACAAACAAAACGAAGGCCATGGACCCTAGACGTCTAAATTTCTAGCTTGCTGGGATATATACAGTCGTTTCATTTTCTTACTCTTGCTAAATAATTCATGTCTTCTAGGTCGTAAAATTCTCCACGGTCGACACCAGCTGGGATGCCACTCATAGCTTTTTCCACTTAGATCTAGGTTTTCGGTCTTGTCTAGGTTTCTAGTTTTTTTTGGTCAGGATCTAGCTTTTTTCTCGCGGTGATTTACCGACTTATTTTACAATAAAAATAAAAAATTTAGCTGAAAATGCTCAAAAGACGTGAAAAAAGTTGAATTTTCTAAATTTTTTACCAAACATTTTAGATTTTGGAGCGAACGACTAAAAAAGGTCATGAAAAATTTTAACGGGAAAGAAAAAGGGACAAATTTTGATGGGATGACTAAAGGAGTTTGCCAGTAATTTAAATCCGGAAAATTCATATATTTTTCACAGAAAAATTCTCAATGTAGCCTTTTCTAGCCTTCGGTCGGATCTGACCTTTTAAAAAATTTAGAATGGCATCCCTGGGCGCCAGATATTCCCTGTAACCAGGGTACTTATGAGTAACCAGTGCGGAGGTCAATTTATACCCTAAATAAATTTTCGGCAGGGCAAAAGTTCTGGCAGGGCAACGGCCAATGCAAAGGCAATTTGCCTGTACATACATATAGGGCATACTGTGGTGTAGCGACTGTGGGGCGCGGACATTTCCCCCTCTGGACAAAACCCCCGGACAAAACCCCCGGACAAACCCCCCCCCCCCGGACAATTCCCCCCTGATTTAGCCTAGGACATTAACCCCCCCGGACAATTCCCCCCTTTGCTTCCATTTAGGCAAAAATGCGTTTAATCCAACTTCTATTTAAATAACAATTATTTTGATCCATCCAGCTCCAATTTAAGCAAGAATATTTTCATCAATCCAGCTCCAATTTAAGCAAGAATATTTTCATCAATCCAGCTTCCATTTAAGCAAGAATATTTTCATCAATCCAGCTCCAATTTAAGCAAGAATATTTTCATCAATCCAGCTCCAATTTAAGCAAGAATATTTTCATCAATCCAGCTTCCATTTAAGTAAAAATTATTTTGTATCAATCCGGCTTCTATTTAGCAAGAAATCTTTTCATCGATCCAACTTAGGACACTTAGGACCGCCGTTTTATAGTAATACCACTTACACGCAATATGTTCGACCGGGGGGGAATTGTCCTACCCTGGGGGGGGGAATTGTCCGGGGGTTTTTGTCCGGGGGGTTTTGTCCGGGGGGGGGTTTTGTCCAGGAAGGGAAATGTCCTACACTCAGCGACTGTAACCCCATGCACCAATGATCGTATATTGCTCCTTTTCACAATATATACAGACCATCTCTACCTTTCTGTTTAGACCGCTTCCAAACCCTATTACTGTTGACCTTTTCACCCCTTGCATAAGATATTTATAAGCACTGATGGAATGCGTATGCTGTAAGCTTATATTATGTCTTGGCCTTGAGTCGGCTGGCAGGGCAGTTCAGTGCACTTTAGATGAGTTATTTCGTCTACTTGATAAGCAAATCTCTTTTAGAATCACACAAGACAATAATAGAGAGAACGCTGTAGCCTTGGTTTAGCTAGGCCTATATCTCTGACGCCAGAAATAAATCACTGAAACGTTTTTCGTGCCTTCCATAGAATATAAACAACATTGTAATCTCGTAGTAATAAAAGCTTATCAAGTAAAAACTCGGTTTAAGTTCAATGAACCTATAGGCTAGCTCAGTGAACTTCCACGAAAACGTTTTTATTGCAGGACATCTGTATAACATTATTAAGCTGCATGGTCTTTGGAAGTTCTGCTTTGCATCAAGCCAAAGAAATGGTGTCTAATTACTGCATTATTTTGCATAGCCTATTATATAAAAAAAAACTTAAGATATTGTGCCGTTTGATGTGAACTGGCGTGTATATATAGCTTATTTAATGTATATACATCAAGCAGATTACTGAGATTAGGCCTACCTATAAATTCCCGAATTTCTTTGCAGATAAAATTCCTAGTACGAGGTTATACATACATATAATTGGCAGATAAATTTTGGTTCAGTTTAATTAAAAATCTATTCAATGTCATTTCTGTATGTGTGGGCGCGGTGCTGCAGTGGGTAACTTCGTTGCCTTGGAGTCAGAGGGTTCCAGGTTCGAATCCACCTCAAACCGCCGCGTAGGACCTTGAGCAAGTCCTTCACTCGCAATTGATCGTGCGTTTCGGCGTGAAACTCCGATGCAGTTTCCGCGCTTTAGTCGGGAGCGCCTCTGAGTAGAGTGCTTGAACGGGCGCTATAGAAATGGATAAATAAATAAATAAATAAGAAACACTAGTATAAGAGACGCTCGCAGCGTTCGCTAATGTTAGACATAATTGAGAAAAGAAATTTCATCCGTAGAGCTGCAGTAGTGCATGCACAGAAAACTTGATGAGTCACATTTGGCTGACTCACACACGGACGGGGCGAGGGGAGACCAACCATGGATGACCCTCTGCGTATTGACAACAAACGATGAATTTCCAACCGTAGTTGGCGTGTTCAGGCTGCTTCTGCACTGAAAAGTAGGCCGACGTGTTGACGACACCCATGCAGCAATATATACAGGGTGCGCCAAAAAAAGTAATCCCCTACGGCTTTTTATCAATATCTTGGCCAAAAATAGGAATTTTTCAAATCCAGTTTTACGGGCTTGAAGATAATTCATATCTACGTACAATAGCCAAATTTCATAGTCATATGTGAAACAGAACAAAAGTTATATCACTTTTAGCGACGCCACCCACCGGTTTTTGACGATTCAAAAACGCGACGCAACAAAAAGTTGCAAAAAACCAATTTAATTACTCTGGCCAATATCTTGGTCAGGAGTAAGAATATCGAAATGAACTTTTACAGGCTTAAAGACAATTCATATCTACAGATGATGGTCGGATTTCATCAAAATATTTCAAACAGAACATAAGTTATACCACTTTTAGTGAGGCCACCCCCGTTTCTTGACGATTCAAAGACGTAACGCAGGAAAAAGTAGCAAAAACACGATTTTATTAAGTCTCATCTTAAATAATTGTTATCAAATAGCATTGATATTGCCAGATGATCAATATTGTTACTATTTAAAAAAGAAACAGGGCACCAGCGTAGCTGCGCGCCACTGAGAAGTCACTTAGCAAGATGACGATCAAATTGGTAAATAAGGAATCTATCAGCTTAATCAACAGGTCCATCAAGAACTTTGCAAAGAGACTCAAAAGAAGTTTTGACACGAGTGGTGGGCGCATTGAGCACAAGTTGTGAAGCACTACCAAGGTCATTTGACAACAGTTATTTGAGATGAGACTAATAAAATCGTGTTTTTGTTACTTTTTGTTGCGTTTCGTTTTTGAATCGTCAAAAAACGATGGGTGGCCTCCCTAAAAGTGGTGTAACTTTTGTTCCCTTTGAAATATTTTTTTGTAATTTGACCATTGTACGTAGATATAAATTGCCTTTAAGACTGAAAAGTTCATTTAAAAATTCGTATGTTTGGCCAAGATATGGACTAAAAACCGTAGGGGATTACTTTTTTTGGCGCACCCTGTAGATGATAACGTTAGCGCCGAGCAGTCCGACATTGATGGAAAATGACGCAGCTCTCCATAGAGAAGCCGCTGGGTGCACTCGCAACCAAGGTATTCATCGCCTTCGAGTCGTCGGTGTTTCGAAACAAAAACACTGACTGATTGATGGTCGAGGTCATAACCCTATATATATATATATATATATATATATATATATATATATATATATATATATATATATATATATATATATATATAACACTATATATAACACTATATATAACACTATATAATTATATAACACTATATATAACACTATATATATAACACTATATATAACACTATATATATATGTGTGTATACTCTCTCCTCCCCTCAAAGACAAAAACAGCGTACGTAGGTCCACATAATTATTGATTCAAAGACCCAGGGATAGGTAACTAACTCATTTCAGATAAGACGTTTATCCTTATGCGGCCTAGTGAATGCAACACTATAGGCTTTACAGATGAAAAAGCTGGCGTCAAAACGTGCAAAATTCGCTACGCAAATTGATCAAGCCACAGACTTAGTAGTAGTAAGCAGTCCGACCTGTGAACGAATTGTAATGAAAATAATACCGGAAAAATAAACATCATAGGTGAACACATAAATATATAAATTCTATATAAATTCAAATAATGAATGAATGAATGAATGAATATACGATCGACGTGGCTGGTGACATACAGTATCACCGGTCACATTGGTCGAATTGCGGTGATACAATGTACAGAAAGCCCAATTACTTGCTCACTGACAGACTGACTGACTGGCTGATTGAGTGGCTGACTGACTGACTGATTGACTGACTGACTGACTGACTGACTGACTGACTGACTGATTGACTGACTGACTGACCGACCGACCGACCGACCGACCGACTAACTGATTGACTGACTGACTGAGTGGCTGACTGATAATCATCGTCATCATCTTCATCATCATCACCACCACCACCACCATCACCATCACCACCACCACCACCACCACCATCACCACCACCATCATCATCTTCAGAGAAACCATATACTCAGTCTCAATGCGCTTTTCATGAAAGTCACTGTCTGTACACCTGCGCTGTACAGTGTACACCTGCTCTCAGCTGATCCATCCATTTGCCTTAACAACCGTAAATAATAATCTCCTTCAATCATTTCATCGCAAAACCATAATCCATCTCTAATCGTCGACTGTCAATTTTGCTTTCCACAGTGTCGACGTCAACATTGCAAAGCAGGAGGGAGATGGAGGAGGCGGAGGAGGAGCAAGAGGAGGCGGAGTTGGAGGTGGAGGGCCGCAGGAGTTGATGAGTCCAGCGACGGCGGGGTCGGGGGTCGGTCCGTTTGGTGGCCATCACCGAAGGGAGTCGTTCCTCTACCGACCGGACGTTCTCGATGGTGAACTATCGCCCACCAGATCGCGCCAGTCATCACGATGCGACTCCGCGTAAGTTTACTCCGTGGGTTAGCTCATCGATGATGAATGAACATGTATGGGCGCTATATAAATGTGTTCATATATGCACTGGGCCATCTGCGCTCCTCAGATTTATGTACTGGCTTCCTACTCGCAGAAACAACAACGCATTTATGCGTTCAGTCTTTCAGTCAGTCACCACCACCATCACCATTCAGCCTGCCAGCCAACCAGTCAGTCAGTCAGTCAGTCAGTCAGTCAGTCAGTCAGTCAGTCAGTCAGTCAGTCAGTCAGTCAGTCAGTCAGTCAGTCAGTCAGTCAGTCAGTTAATCAGAGTTAGTTAGTCAGCTATAATATCATAGTAAATCAGTTAGTAAGCTAGTCGCAGTAGTCAGTACGTCCATCAGTCAGTCAGTCAGTCGTAGTCAGTCAATCAGTCCGTCAGTCAGTCAATCAGTTAACCAGAGTTAGTTAGTTGGCTATAATATTATAGTAAATCAGTTAGTAAGAGAGTCGCAGTAGTCAGTCAGTCCGTCCGTCAGTCCGTCAGTCAGTCAGTCAACCTGCCAGCCAGCCATTCAGTCAGTCAGTCAGTCAATCAGTTAACCAGAGTTAGTTAGTCAGCTATAATATTATAGTAAATCAGTTAGTAACTAAGCTAGTCGCAGTAGTCAGTCAGTCAGTCGTAGTCCGTCTGTCTGGCATATTTAGCTAGACAATCAGTCAGTCGCGGTTTATGCATGCAGTCAGTGAGTCAGTAGGTCATTCCCAACTCTATGTATATCAATCAATTCCAAGACTCTTCCAAGTGGAATGGAGCCGTCGCCTCCAGGCGTTCGTGGAAGTGGTTGCCGAGTTCTATTCTACAGACTGCAGCGCAAAATGAAGATGAAGAAGGGAAGAGGGGAAAACCCTTGAGAGTAACCGACACGAGATGACATTGTTATGGGGTCAGGGCACGGTTGCGGATAAACAGTTCTCAAGCTGGCTTCCGTCATAACATTATATAGGCCTACATAATATTTTACATGATTATATATAAGCTATATATATATGTAAACTATATATATATAAATATGTATTGTGTGCATAGTAATAATTATGTATATATATATAACATAGCCGGACAATATTCTACTTAACTTTTGGCAAGATATTAAGTTACACTAATCAACCTGCAGCCCGTGTATAAGAGATCGTAAATTCAACTCTATGTAGGACAGACAAACAGTCAATAAAGTATTAGACTCACTAAATCACTCGTCACATTTTCATTAGATCCGTGGCATGACCAGCTAATGTAAGGATTCTTTCAGAAGGTCAAGCAGCTGATTAGTGTTACACAAGTGGTTAATGTTATATACATGGCCTTTCAAAGTATTCGGTCGATAGTTCAAAACCTTCAGGGCAAATATTTGGCTTGAAATGTCTATCCCACCTTCGCCCATGGGCGGAGTTTATCAGCCCCTCCCCAAGAAGACCCAGATTCATTTTGTTTACCGTGTAAATGGTAACTTTTTCGGGCTTACTCCCCCCAAGAAGGCGCAGACTTAAGAATAAGAAATTTGTGCGGAGAAAATGAAAAAATGAGTATTTTTCGGCGAGATTTCAGCCCGAGGACTATATAAAGGTCATCAACATTTTTGGGCCGAGAAAAACCTTTTAAATGATATATCAAACTCAATATGTTGCAAAATCCCCTTAATACTGGTCATGGTGTGTGGAGACTCAAATTCTCTACCATTTCAAAGAAGGAATTCCCTTTCAGGGCTAGCATAGCCTACGGGAAGACTGTTCTCTCCTTGTGATAATACGAATTTATTTGCACTCCATGCAATTAATTATTCACACGCTTACAAAGGGAAGTGTGGCTGGCGTTCAGACGATACGCTTCACGTCGCATTATCTCCTGCTGTGCTTCCAATGTTGCGTGTGTTCACTAGAACGCGAGCTTTAAAAATCGATGCCATTTATATTCTTCTATACCAAATGGTATATTTATTGTTCTCCTTCGTTGTCCAATTCCCTGTATATGCCATGCACGGTTAACTGTTGAAAGGCAGTTTGTTTAAGGCCGCTGTTCAGACCATTTGTATTAGCAAAAACATTCATCATGGGATGTATTGTATTGCATTAAGGTATTTATAAAACGCATCCAGTATGGTGAACCGTTCAGAAGCGCTCCCAATGCTCAAGCCTCAAGGCCCCGCGAGAAGAAGCAGGTTTTGAGAAGAGGGAAGTAGGAAGAAGAGCTGTACCCGACCTATCTGTGTAAACTCTGCTGTCCAATATCTGTTTTCCTCGCTCGCAGAGCCCTTCGCTCTGCCTCTAGCAGGAAACTTTTGATTCCGCGTGTTGAAACCTCAACCTGTCAGTATCGTGCTTTCTCAGTTGTAGGTCCATCTGTCTGAAATAGTCTCCCGTTGGAGATGCGCCTGTTACCTAGTTGACTCGTCAGTGTTTACAGGCTCCTTAAAACTTTTTTTCACCGTGGTTGGACCGGGAGCGCCTCTGAGTGGACTTCTTGAAGAGGCGCTACATAAATTCTTGAATTGAATGAACGAATGAAGAATGAAAGAAAGAAAGAATGAATGAATGAATGAATGGAATGAATGAATGAAGAAAGAGAGACTGCCAGACAGAATTGTAGAGCGAACAGAAGGAGAAACGCTTGTGGATGTGAAGACAGAGGTGAAAGGGAGAGCATTGTCAACTCTCCAAGAGTATTAAAAAAAGTGTCAACGACTTTATTTCCTCGACCTCGGCAGATGAGGGCGAATGGTCAGTCCTCTACCTCACCGTCTCATCCTCCCAACGACATTGTACCATAGATTGAGTATTCGTGACTTTTAGGTTTAATATTCGTAAATATTCGTGAATATTAAGATTTTTTAATATTCGTAAATATTCGTAAATATTCGTTAACGGATTAGCCTACACATAGGCCTACAGTGGTGTGCAAAAGTCTGGAACCACCTAGAAATATCGCGTTTTTTCGACTTTCCAGCCTCTTACTCGCATATTTTCATATGCCCAATAAAAACTTTTGTGTGTAACATCATGGGGGATATATTTGGCTATTAGAACCAACTTTTTAGTCTAGGTTGAACTAGATTTTGCCAGTTTGTTCGTGGAAGTTGCCATGGTAATGGTTTTTGTGTGTAAATCTCGTAATTTGTACTTCTTTGGCAATTGGTGTACGAATATATTAGTATGGTTAAGACAGGTTATGTGTGGTGTGAATTCGTTCATGACCATTCAATTATTCATTCATTCATTTTGAAAATTTATATAGCGCCCCTTCAAGAAGACTACTCAGTATTAAGGGGATTTTGCAACATATTGAGTTTGATATATCATTTAAAAGGTTTTGTACGCAGCTTCAAAATGACATCAAAATTATTGCTCTAGCTTTATTCTAACTCTGATAACTCAAGATGTAAGACAAAAAGTTAATTAATTCAATAATTAAATGACATAATTAAAACGCGGCAATGTGCATATCAAGTTCATACTAAAATAGCTTTTAAACTTGTATTTTTAGCAAAATTAAAGAAAAGAATTTTAAAACAAACTGTTAGATTAAATTCCGTAGAGAAACGGAAGAACACAAACATGCTGTTCAGTGTTTCCCTAGGTTTCTCAAAAATACTGCGTAGTTAACGACATAGGATAACATCGATTTTAGACTAGACTCTAGCCTGCCACAGCTGCAGGCTCTCTCAGTAGTCTCGCAGCATGAAAGTCCACTAGTCCAGGGTACAAAGTCACGACATCAAATGTGCCATGCAGTGTAACGATCGTTCTGATACTTGAGAGTCGTTGTGCATTTGCAGGATAATAAAATAATCGCCTGTTTTATCCATGCAACACAGTTTGACGCACTTGAAGCAGAGGCCATGTGCTGCAGTTCCGGACGATGATAAAAAATTTAATCACAGAAAAATACATGTCCAATTAGTCTCCAGAGCGCATGCACGCATCCGGGCTTCATATGAAACCTCGTCTAGCAGGCAACGAGACATCTAGACAACTCAACTGCAGTTGAATCGGTCCGAATGAATCTATTCAGTACCATGTTGGTTGCTAAATAAAAATACATCTGGTAGGCTACTGGTACACCAGCGCATGCGCTCCCACGCTCACCTACAAACACACACGCGCGCGCACACACACACACAACTATCTATGTATCTGAAATTAATGGACAAAAACAAAAGCCAAGATTCTACCAGATCTCTCCAGATGTTTATATAGCGTAAGGTAATTTTAAAAACCTTTCAGGAATCACTTAGCCCATTGTGAGCTAAGGTCAAATTCAAATTTATTATTTTTGTTATTATAATATAAAGCATTTCCCAAGCTTTATACCTATGTATACAAATTTATACGGATATATAGGCTATACGTAGGCTACATCGATCTGCATACACCCACATACATATATTAGGGTGGCCAGTGTCTATAAAATTATGGCAAAAATTAAATACGAAAAACATAATACGTAAATTTTGAGCAACATTTAAAAAATAAAATTTTGCCAAACGACTCTCACATTCTAGTCAAAATAATGGCAAAAGTGTATGCCATCAGTTTCACTAAGTCGTGCATAAAATAAAGCTACGACAGAAACAATCTCAGACAACGCATTCAGAACAGCTTTTGGAATCAAACTAACTGAGCATAGAATAAAGAACGCATGCATATACGGTTTTAAAAGTAGCATTAAGTCAGTGGCACGGGGAAGTTTTCTCGATTCTGCTCCAGAAACTTCCAGTGTATAGGCCCTGTGGCGTAGCCAGGAATTTTTCATGGGGGTGGGTTGTTTTTTGCCTGGCCGGTCCAGGTCGGATACCCTTTCTGAAACCAACCCAACAGTATTACAGTAAATAAAAAGAGAATAAAGTAACAAAGGGAATAAAGTAAGAAAAACAATTTTTACCACAAGCAATTGTTTTGTTTTTCTTATTTAAGTGGATAAATAACCTTTAATTTTTTCTCTAGGCCAATGGGGGGTTTTAACCCCCGAAACCTCCCCTTGGCTGTGCCACTGTATAGGCCTACTTAATTCGAGCTATTCTTCGCTCTTTATTGCTTCTTGCGTCGTTGCGACTAGACTCCCTGTTTTGCATGATCGTTAGTGGCTGCCAGTGTATGGACGTTTGCCCCTTCGGCCTTAATTCGAAATCGTTCACACACGGATCCATGTATCAGGATCTTTGGCTTGGAATCCCACCGACTTGCCCAGCGGTACATAAAAATGCACTTCTATGCATTTAAATGGTTCGTTTGCTCCTCGTTTCACTGTTCATGCTTTCAGCACATATACCAGGGCTGTTTTTAAGAAATTTTTTGAACTCCACAACTCCTTCTTTTCCTTCCTATCCTGCATCGTAAATTACTTCCAATCGGAGGACAATGACCATTTTAAAATTGGTTTTAACTGTACACAAGTGCTTCCACAACTGCACAAATCCATTTAGAACTGCACATTTTGTGTACAACTGCACGTTAAAAAATCCCTGACATATACCATAGGGCCTATAAGCCTATACACCAAAATACGAGTCCACTCGATCAAATACGCAGTTTATGTCCCTGGGAAATGGTTCCTTGCAGACAAAATTGATGTCAGATATAATTAAGTGGACTGCTCTATGATATATGGCAGTGAAACACCTATAAAACTGCAGGGAAGTAGGCTATACGTAGTTTAAACATCTGGGCTTATAATGGATTTCTCATGATATAAGCTTATGACTGTGTTTCAACAGGGTGACGAATGCATAATATTATGATGATGCTGGTGATGCTGGTGGTGTTCATTATTGTTTATTATCAACACCAGTCAGCATGGTTCATCTCTGCTCTCAGGAAATCAGTCGAATTAGACCTAATGATGATGTGATATATCGGATATAATGACTGCTGTCAACTGCACTCACAAGCCAGTCGTCGTATAGGGTGACTTCGGTGTGGACAGGGAAAATTAGCGGACAGAGAATGATAATGGCGCACCCCATATCGCATAATTATAGGCCTTGTTATAGTGATGATATCCTAGCTACATCAACTATATTATACAGTACTGAAAGCCTAATAACGATTTTCTGCATGCATGCGGGCATTTGCGAGTTCACGCCGGAGGTACAAGCGTCATGTGTGTCTCACGGTGCCTGCAATGTACACGGTTGTGTGAGTTTCTGTATGTTCTTGTATGTATGTATGTATGTATGTATGTATGTATGTATGTATGTATGTATGTATGTATGTATGTATGTATGTATGTATGTATGTATGTATGTATGTATGTATGTATGTATGTATGTATGTATGTATGTATGTATGTATGCATGTCTGTATGCCTGTATGCATGTATGCATGTATGTATGCATGTATGTATGCATGTATGCATGTGTGCGTGTATGTGTGTATGTATAATGTATATGCGTATAATAGTCGTATCATGGATCAAAGCATACCAGGTGTAACGCAATGCATATGAAGGACTCGTGTTAACCACGAAATCAAAGTGAGCGTTTCATCGTTGATAACACTGAGAGTTCATTCTGATAAGTAGTTTCGTTATCTGCAGTAAATACAGTAGAGATATATGAGTAGCCTATAGGTCTACACAGATTAGACCATTGCACATTGGCTTGCGTTTGTGAGTCGTAAGATATCATTAAACATAAACAAACACGTAGAAAGGACATGCGAAGAGTTAGCTCAATTGATCCATCTCTTTGGAATAATATCCTGCCCTCAGCGATACTCGATCTCAGATTCTATCTGGTTATAATCCATCCTCCTCATTTTCTTTACTCATATCCTTTTTTCTCGTAACCTTGCGTACCGGGAACGCCTCTGAACGGCTCACCCTAGAAACAGACGCTTTATAAATGTATAATACAATACAATATTCATTCCTATCGCTAAGAGATCTGTGACAGCTGTACAGTTGGTTATCATTGGCTTATCAGTTAACTGCTGGCCAACATATTTAAGCAGGTGTTCGATATGTCGAATATTATAATGGAGAGATCTGAGGAATGAACGCAATGAGATTCGACGATCAACTGGACCATTTATGTTTACAGAAAGGTTGTTGTTGGCAAGGCCGTAGCTATAGGAGGTGTTTTGGGAGGTTGAAACCCCACCCCGAAATGAAATAATGCTATAATGCAATAAAGCATTTACTAACAAAATCACGATGGGATTTCATTTTGAAGATTTTATTTCTATATGACATTTTACAATAGATTAAATATTCTCCAAAAACATTGGTCCATTGTTTCGGTTGCTTGTCGGCTTGCTCAAGGTCGAGTAAACCCCCAACGAAATCAAATCCCGGCTACGGCCTTGGTCGTTGGCAACTTGTTGCTGCTGGTGTCAGTGGAGTGTCTACCAATTGGTGCGGTTTGGAAAACGAGTTCAACCTTCGCTTATTCTTCAAACTGACACAATAGATCTACGGTATGATTAGGCTTATAATCATAATCAGTAGCGAACGGGTGATCACAAGTTATTACAGGAGTTGATTTTAACTGTCAGCAGCCATGCAAGGCGCCCATCAAGTCCTCGGTTTACCAACGGCATCTTCCGAGACTGGAAGATTGAGTTGACCTTTTGGAGGATAGTATAGCTGGAGGCGATTCCGCATCCGTGCGCTGTTCGCGCCAGAGTGTAGACCATTACAATAAGTCTACCATTGCCCTAAAAAAACCTTAGAGTATGGCATTGGTCTCTCAATACAGTTGGAGGTTAGGCGCCACTGGTTTGTGGAATCTTGCACGGAATTCGATATTCTTGGAAAATCCTCAGATTGTTAGTTATATTATTAGGGCATACACCAGGATCGTTAACTTTCCACCGCAAATGACTCTGTTTGAACTTTGTTTATTAGATTTCGTTCACTTCATCAGGAGGCGTTGCTTGTGTATAATATTATGCAGACCTTAATATGAGAACGAGAGAACCTGTTCTTAACTGTTGCTTTAGAACCAGGTGTCTTCGAAGTATATACAACCTATATAGCCTATGGGCGAATGTTGCCAACTTTCTTAATAGTCCATAAAATGATCGTAGTCTACATACTTAATTATCAACCAACCAGAGAATCTAAGTGGAGCACGTAGAGCTCTCATGCCATAGTGGAACGCAGAAAAGGCGCTGTCTGGGTATAGATCTACCCTCTGTTCATCCTGGCCTAGTTAGCTACACCGGTTAGCGAGAATGGCATTCGTCTGTTGGTTGCAACGGACTGCGGTTCAAGCCCCGGGCTGGGAGTTGACATTCAGAGATTTAGATATCTCGGGTTAGCACGTGTGGGACGCAGGGGCGCAAGCTCCTGCGGAGCGACCTTGGGCAAGTTGCTTACCCATCATTGTCTGTGGGGAAGGCAACGGTAAACCACCTCACTCATCTCATCCCCAGGGGCGTTAAGCCAATGAACCTGCCTTCGGGCAGAGCACCATCATCATCATCATCATCATCATCATCATCATCATCATCATCATCATTATCATCATCATCATCATCATCATCATCATCATCATCACCCCCACTGCACTGTATGAACTGCCAGGTATATTATATGCCACATGCAGTGCAGTGGTAAACGGTCATCTTGTGAAGGATGAGCGCTTGTCTCGTGATGATAAAGATTACTGACTTATGCTGCTTTTATTTTATTTTCACAGGCGCTTTTTGAAACAGATTAATGGTTGGGACAGATATTTTGCAAGATTCTATTCTACATGTCATATTTCAGGCACGCACAAACACTGTCTGCACGTTTTAATCAGCTTATATTTAATGCAAGTAGAAGCAGAAGATGCCCGTATAAGTGAATGATGAATGTATGAATGTTTGTATGAATGAATGAATGAATAAATAAATGTATGAATGTATGAATGAATGAATGTATGAAAGTATGTATGAATGAACGAATGAACGAATGAATGAATGAATGAATGAATGAATGAATGAATGAATGAATGAACGAACGCATGTTTGGCCAATAATTGTATGGAACGCCTTGCGATTAATTGCTATTACTAACAAATATAATAACGGTGCGAAGTGTTTGTCATGGTTTTTAACTGCTGTGCGGTATCTTTCTGTTTAGGCCTCTGGAGGATTTGATTGTCACTCCCCTTGCTCAGCTTATCGACAGCCTTCGAAAGGTCAAGAGCAACTACCTTATGCTGCTCAAGATCCCACAGATAAGGTAAGCTTACGCTTCGTTTACCCAAGAACTTAACAACTTTCGCTGACTACTTGGATCTTATTATCCCTTCGGTGGAAACGTCATTCATTAGCATTATATGGCTTTCAACATCTTTTATACGTCATAGTTATGTGTGTACTTAGTTTAATGAAATAATTATGAGCGCTGGTAGCTTATTTAATGACCGTGATTTAAACTGCTGCTGTTGTGTTAAGGATTTGTCGGAAACTGCCGCATGATGGCACTTAGATCGTCATAATAGTATACCCACCAAAGTAAATTAATTAAGGATGTATAAAATATTGGCGGCAGTGGCTGCATTCTCTACATTTTGAATTTCATCCTGACGCTGTATGGTTGGCTCATTCATTAATTCATTCACAAATTGATTGGATGAATGAATGACTTTGCCTTCGACTCGTTAGAAGCGAATGTAAAATGAGCAGAATAGGACAGATGAGCGTCTTGCCGTTTGCCATGCAGTTGAATTCAATTATTTCTAAGCTTGATGTCGTATAGTCTATATAAAATTGCTATCCTTAGAAGAATCACTAGCCGAGTTTTTCTCCACAGGATTAAAAGATAGATAGACATACAGAAACTCTTCGACTGTCGTTCAGACATTATTCTGTTATTGATTCAAATACAACTAGGACCGCAAAAACGCAGACAAGCCCGAGTGTAATAAGAATTACAATAATACAAATAAGTTACCTATTAGTCTCCGTAATGAACTTCTTTGTCTTTCTTTGCCCCGTTTCCGCAAGCGTTTGAAAACCATTCTCTTTGATTGTGGTCTGGTGTCAGGTCGGGAGCGCCTCTGAGGAGTTCTCTTGAAGGGACTCTATATGAATGTACGATTACAATTACGATTACAATTACAATTACAATACAAGAGCACGCAACTGCCTATATAGAATTTGCTCAGCTGCGTTTCTATCGCAGCCTTACGACCTTCAATTTCAGCCGAGGTTGGATCAGGACACTCATATCATCCTATGTAGTAAGCTCGAAAGGAGCGCCATATAAATCTCAATAATGAAAGAATTTAAACTCGACGTGTCAGACTTTTAAAGTGGATATGTCGCCAATGAATCAATTAATCAATATTTGTTTATTTCCAATACAGTAAAGTCACAGACGCAACTCACGATAAAAGAATAGTCGTTCGAATACATTAATGTTAATAATATAATCGTTGAGAATATTAATTAATCGTATGAAAAGTTTCTCTGAATCTCCACGCGACATCTAGTAGCGATAACTTTTCTTTCCGGCGCCGCTCTCAATTATAATCACAAACATTGTTAATCTGAAGATGTTCAAGATGATTCATAATAATATTATTTGTCTACAGTGCTTAATCGACTTAACTACGCAGTTGCACGACAAAGTGAAGTTCTTTGTTGTTTCATAGAAAATTAAAAGCTCTGTTGGGGCGAATGAGGATGGCAGTAATTTCTCGACTTTTTCATTCGCTCATTCATTTAGATCTATTCATTTATTAATTCATTCGTTCATTCGTTTGTTCGAGTCAGAAATTGGCTAAAACTGACTCAAAACCGGCCTGAAAGGGTTTCTAATAATAATAGTAATAATAATAATAATAATAATAATAATAATAATAATAAATAATAATAATAATAATGAATAATAATAATAAATAATAATAATAATCTTACTAATATGCATTTAATTTAGTTTTAGTTGTGCAAAACAATTAGCACATTGTGCCTGTGTTTGCCCGGCGTTTGCACATCTGCACATTTGTTTGCACAGTTTGAAACGGAAATAAATGATGATGATAATAATAATAATAATAATAATAATAATAATAATAATAATAATAATAATAATAATAATAATAATAAATAATGCTCTTGGTCTGAATGACTACGTTACCTAATGTTCAAAAGGAGCATAGACATTAGCCTGTAAATGACTTTGTCATTGTCTTTGGAAAAAATAAATGTGTGTTATAATAATAATAATAATAATAATAATAATAATAATAATAATAATAATAATAATAATAATAATAATAATAATAATAATAATAAGTGATTACATGTACTTCAGGTAAAAAATAATAATGATGATAATGCTAATGAAACTTGCTTATTAATTCAATCCGACAAGTACGCAGCAGGTTAGTCCTACATGCTATTGTTGTAGCAGATGACAACAAGCTTAACGATGGCTGAATTTAACTGCAGCTGTATGGCAGCCGAGAAAAACGCCCAACTGTGCTAATGCTCGTTTTTACAGTCGCCCCCCCCCCAGGGAGTTGAAGCCTGAATCACCTTATAGTTGCAGGATGGATTACCAAATGCGCCCACTGCAGACAATTTATACAGCATTAATTTATGCACTTCATGGAATAAGGTTAGACCATGCAGATCAGGTTAAAAGTCATTCACGCAGCCAAGGCCAATTCCTGCATATAATTATTTGTCTGTTTTGCGAATGCAACGAATGCGAGCGTCATCACTCGAGTCATTCAACCGAAGCACGTGAGCGTAGGTCCACTTCAAGTCTCAAGGTCGAATTGTAATTGCCAAATGTCTGGATCTGTTAGTGGGAATGTGTATGCATGATCCCGTCCTCTGGTTTCGGTTTTGTCCAGTGTCAACTACTGTAGGCCTAATAGGCCTATTATTCATTCAGTGTCGGCGCCATCTGTACGATTTCATCAGATCGTGTCAGGGTCATGGGAATTAGTCAGCAGGCCAGATAAATTAATCTGAAGTAGATACTAGACATTTCAAAGAATTTTTGGCAAGTCATAAGGCAATCCAGGAGTAAAATAGGCAAGTCAGCTGACTTATCGCAATCTATATGGTATAGCGCTGCCACTGTATATTATTATAATGGTATATATAATAGGCCTATATATATAATTATTGGTCGCATCCCAAAATGTATACTCGTGTCACCGATTATACGCGGGATGTCCTGCATTGGCTCCCTATTCCACAGCGAATTACATGCCGGGTCGCTGCCTTTATGTGCCGGTGCCTGCTGCTCCTGTCCTGCGTGTTTGCAGAATCTCTGTATCCCTACTCTGAGTGTGCATGGGCGTCTTGTTTGTTTGTTTGTATGTGCACTTGTCATAGTGCCCCTCAAGCCCACTATTCAGAGGCGCTCCCGACTACAGCGCGGACACTGCCTCGGAGTTTCACACAGAAGCGCTGAGCAATTGCGAGCGAAGGACTTGCCCAGGGTCCCAACGCGGCGACTTGAGGTGGACTCGAACCTGAAACCATCCGGCTGCAAGGAAACGAACATACCCAATTTTATACACCACCGCGTCCCCACCGTTCCTCCACTCATGGTGAACTCATCATTCCCCGAGCACGAACTGCTCTTAGAGAGCACCGTGCGTTCTCTGTTCTTGCCCCAATGGTATGGAATGGGTTCCACTGTCTATATGCCTTATGCCTTGGGTTTGCTCATGAGATGCGCTTTGTCACAGGACTTTTAAAACTGTCCTTTTCAACCATGGATGGATTGAGAGCGCTCCTGTGTAGTAACCTACAAAGAGCGCTACATAAATCTCCTTTACGGATGAATAATGTAATAATATATATATATAGCCTACTCCATACACATATAAATATCATATATAAATATTATATATATATATCTGTTTATTGAACCTGAATAACAAAACGCAATCAATCTAGATTCTAGCATAAAAATCTTTCTAAATTTATTTACGTTTCTGTAACAATGCTTTTGTCAGTTGATTTTTATGGCTGTTTTTCTCATCTCAGTCTGCAGTCATAATAGCGCCATCGTAAACCATAATAAAAACAGATCTATCAACTTGCAGTTCTTACTCACGGCTACTGAACTTAGCTCACATGGAACGATCGGAATTATTTTCTTAGGCAGTATATATAGTCATAATAGTCTAACACAGGCCAGACATCTATAGAATTTACTCCTTTATGGTCGGTAACAGGGTCACTATACATTTCGTAGTGGCAGCGTGCAAAACCTTCACTGCTTCCATGCGGGGCTCGTATATCAAGAGGCAAGAGACATAATTATCTTGCCAAAACATTTCCAGACTCCAGATTCCTCTGTGATCGATGTCCTGGCTGATATGTTCAACGTTTTTAAACAATGGTGATTGCAGGACTATATGTCATTGGGTATACACACGATAACGATTACCTTTGTTATCGACAAAAAATCGATTCGATTACGACGATATGAAGTCATTGATGTAAAGTGATTACACCGATAAGGTCAATTACAGTTCTTTGTTTTGATCGAAGTAAATGTTTGTTCTTTGTTTTGATTGAAGTAAATGATTGTTCTTTGTTTTGATTGAAGTAAATGATTGTTCTTTGTTTTGATTGAAGTAAATGATTGTTCTTTGTTTTGATTGAAGTAAATGATTGTTCTTTGTTTTGATTGAAGTAAATGATTGTTCTTTGTTTTGATTGAAGTAAATGATTGTTCTTTGTTTTGATTGAAGTAAATGATTGTTCTTTGTTTTGATTGAAGGCAAACGTCATCGAAGGACTTCGAGGCCGTGCATTTTTCCCTGTCTTCAGACTCGTCTTCACCAGGTATACAAAACCAGACATTCCAATGCACAATATGTCTAATATTTTTATGACCGTCTTTACAAAACATGATAGGCCTACAAAGTGTTGACTTATTATCTTTTCAACTCAATATATATATATATATATATATATATATATATATATATGAACCTTTAGAGGCATATTCGCAAGTCATACGTGAGCTAGCCAACTTGGGAACAGTAGACCTATTTCCATGGAAAAACCCATAATAATCGGATTACTTTTCGTTAAATAATTACTTATATTATACTAAAATTGTTTAGCTTGCGCAGTATGTATGCCGTGTTTAGAATCTGAAATGAGTCTACATCTCATAATATCCAATAGACACTCTACTCTGACAAAGGCTAAGGTTTTGGTCTATACTTGGTAGACTGACTAGGCAAATTATTATAGCACGCATAAAAACCTTAGCCTTTGTCAGAGTAGACTCAGTAGAGTGTCTATTGGCTGATGAGATGGGGACTCATTTCAGATTCGAAACACGGCTTAGGCTACATACTACGCAAGTTAAACAATTTTAATATAAGTCGCCAATGGGAAAAGCATCATGACGACACCGTTGATGACTCGCTGTTCCAACAACTTTGACGCTTTGATTCATAGATTTCTCATCTAAAATCTTAAGCATGGGCGGAGTTTATCTGGGGCTAGGGGGCTAAGCCCCCCCCCCCCAAGAAGGACCAGAGTCATTGTTTTACCTTGTAAATGATATGTTTTCTCGGGCATAGGCCCCCAGCAAGAAAGCAAATTAGTGTTTTTCGCCGAGATTTCAGACCGAGGACTAAAAAAAGGTCATCAACTTTTTTTGGGCTCGAGAAAATATTTTTCGGCGCCACTCGTCAACAAATTTAGCCCCTTCAAGAACAGAAACCAAACTCCGCCCATGATCTTAAAGATTAATATTGACAAAGATGACGAGATACAGTAGGCAAGAAAAGGCTAATGCACTGCACTGCCATTCATTCCGCGGCGCATTCTCTATCGGCATCAAACTTGTCTGAGGCTGAAGAGTGTTGTTACACAAATTGACCTTGAAACTTGCGTGGTAGACACACATGTAGGCCTACTCTGCTCAGTTAAATAGGACACCTGGTGTCTCTGGTCTAATATTTCGCTGGAAAAACAACATTGAATCAATGAGTAACTTAATTAGCCGCTTCAACTTCAAACTATCAAACGGAATCTGCATATTTGAATTTTGGACCCACGCGAAATAGCAAACTCTTAAAATAGCCTAACGAAGGCAACATTGTAACGCATGCACTCAGAATCGGAAACCTGTTTGACTTCGCAACAGTTGACTTGTTGAGTGGAATTTGCATTGACACGACTTAACTGGAAAGCATAAATTAAAGCAGCTTAACAGAGAACTTAAAACTCGTGAACTATTTGACTTTGAAAGCAGTTTTTTAGCATACCTCAGGCGATTCAGTTACACAGACTAAACATCAATACAATAGGATATTGGTCTTATACCAGTGCTTTGTTTACATTACATGAAGGCTGGATACATATTATTAGCCTATGTAAACACAGACTTATGCTTTTACGTTTGATTTGCAATAAACCTGCCAAGTGGATTAACACAGTCAACAGCATAGACTAACATTGTCGACTAATATATTCAATCGGGTCACAAAGGAAAATTGTTTGCCTATATAATCCAAGTAAATACACTTTCCAAGCGGATGAATGTAAGAATCTCCTATGGATGCTTGCACACGTAGGTAGGCCTATAACTTTGTAGAAAGATGTGTACAGATGCACTTTCAAATCCGACTAATGCAAGTATCACATATATGAATGCTTGTACACATAGGTGCAACATTGTACCTATGTGTACAGATGCACTTTCAAATCCGACTAATGCAAGTATCACATATATGAATGCTTGTACACATAGGTACAACATTGTATGATGCTGTGTACAGATGCACTTTCAAATCCGACTAATGCAAGTATCACATATATGAATGCTTCTACACATAGGTACAACATTGTACCTATGTGTGCAGATGCACTTTCAAATCCGACTAATGCAAGTATCACATATATGAATGCTTGTACACATAGGTACAACATTGTAGGAAGATGTGTACACTGTACAGATGACAATGATTGACTGAAGATTTTAGGCACATGCAACCCTGAGCAGGCCTACGTGGCGTCGTAGGCCATCTGCGCAGACAGACGTCACCATGTATTATATTTTAAGCAAAAACATGGAGATATATTGCGCGGTATCCAGCCAAGCGGAAAATGCGTGATTGCACGTGCCAGTACAGATTTGAAACTCAAACGTGAGCAGCTGACCTTAGAAGTTCCCAAATAAAATAAAATCATGCGTAGGCCTGTTACATATGAAAATTGAAAAGGATCCAGTTTGATGAGGCCATTAACTTGAATTACGATGCGTCTTGCTGGTACAAACAATAGGATGGATTTATAGCCTATAGGTGTGTTTTCGTCACGCAAGATGTTCTAAGCTTTTGTGGTCTTAACTTAACATAAGGCGTAACAGCTGACCTATAGTAAGTAGCAGGGGTTATTTTAAGGAATTTTCTCAACTGCACATAATTGACGTATTTTGAGACTGGACATAAGAAAGTCCTTGGCCAGGGATTTGTCCCCCAAAGCTGAAGCAGCTTTTGGTGAGCGCTCGTTAATAAGCCGGTGCTTTGCGCTTGGCCTTCGACTGGAGCTTTAGATGTTTGAATATTAAGATTTCGGGCTTTATAAAAATTCATATTAAAGATCAAAATCAATTGTTATGACAATCATGTTTGACTCAAAGTTCAACATGGCAAAATCTCCAAATGAATTAACGAATGAAATCAGCTGGACGTTCTTAGATGTTTAGACTTTTAAATATCCTTAATCGACTAGAAATCCCTTAAGGATCCTCTGCTGTTGCTTGAATTGGAAATAGCTCAGAAAGATTGTTAAGTGTAACAAAGTTATATGGTCCTATGTTCCTGGACACTTCCACAGTTTCGCTAGTAGGCCTATGTAAGGGTGCGTCTAAATGTTGCTTTTCTGCTCTGAAACCCTGGTCATTAAGATCAACTTGATATTGTTTTGCTAAAGCTAAAGCTAGCAGACAAGATGAGATATTTAGCCAAGAAATAAAATCTTTGAGCTAATTTCAAATTTTGTATAAAATAAAACCCACTAACTGCAAAATACGATGTAAGACCGACAAATATCATTAGCAAACCTCCCAAATGGTCATTATTGATCGATAGGCCTATACTGACACCCACATCAACACGAAAATGTACTGTTTAGGCTAATAGCAGTTTTAACCAGGAGCCGCGTCGCTGATCTACATGTAAATGATATTTTACCACACTACGCCTTGGCTTAGGGTACGACTGCTGGAAATTTTATATGCTGCAAGCACTGGTGTCATTCATTCATGAGAACCAGAATGTGTGTGTGAACATAGCCGCAGATTTGGTCCTGGGTTTGTGGAAACGAACGAGCGACCGAAGGACAATAATTTCCAATGCACGAGCACCTAACTGGGTAGGGGCTTTGGAAGATGATGTACCAATCCCATTTTCGATTTTTTTTTAATTTCCACACTGCACTGGTGGTATTCTAAGTTGTAATTTAGCGAGGTTGCTCATCATTTCAGTGCTGATAGTCATGGTTTAGGACTTTAATAAGTGTCCCGTCCCATTGTTTAAATATTTTTTACAACATTATAATGGCAACTTTTAGACTGTGATCTTTAAAAATTGCTCACAAATTTCACGCCAAAAGGCATGGTTTGAGACTTCAATAAATGCCCCTCCCCATTGTTTACATTTCTGAATTTCCACACTGTAGCTGTCATCTGAACAAAATTGCTCTTTTTAAATGCTGATAGCTATGGTTTTTAGAGTTTAAAGAGTCTCCTTCTTATTGTTTAATTTTTTCGTTTGCACGCTGTTAATCTGGCATTTAAAGCTGTCATTTGAAAAAAATTACTCATAATTTTCTTTTCTCGTCCATTGTTTGAAAAAAGTCATTTGCCCACTGTTGCAATAGCATTTTAGGCTGTTACCTTGACAAATTCAATCATAATTTGGTATTCAGAGTCGTGGTTTAAGACTTGAATAATTCCCTCTAGCTGTATCTTATTTTTTTAAAATTTACACAACGTAGTGGTGGCAGTTTAGGCTGTCATCTGTATCAAAATTGATAATTATGGACAAGCAGTGGATAACACCGTAGAAATCTATAATAATGCTTGTGATAATATTTCTGAAATATTTGGGGGATATAAGATATAAGCATCTCCGTCACCACCACAAGTTCCGGGTTCCGTTCCTCGATCCTATCCCATCTAAGTCTTCACCCCTGTGCGAGATGCTAGTTCAATAACATAGGATTACGTGTATCTTTCAGATTCTGAGGCTGGTGATTTTTGGATGGGATCACATGAACTCAAAAAGGGTGCGTGTAATATGGGGATATTTGGAGAATATGTAAGAAAATTTTAGTATGCATTGACCTACAATCCTACACCATGTATGTATGGATTGGATAGCCTGTGTGGCTGAAAGGCTAGCTCAGTCTGGATGTCTGCCTGATTAATTCTTCTCTTTTCATCGCCTGTCTCCAGTTAGATACTTGGGTTGTTATATTATTTATAGTAGACTATTTTGCTTTATGCGTCTGACTGTCTACGTCCCTTCCTGCTTCAGCTTATCAGAGTAAGCGGCAAAAGCAGGAGAAAGTAGACTACGATTGCCAAGAAGTTGTCATTAGGGTACGAAGGATAACCCCGGGCCTTACAACTTTATCAGGATATCAACCTACAGCAGGTCTTGAATCTGCATTCGACCATACATTTAGCCTATTGCAAATTCTTCTGTCTGCAGTAGGGTGGTTCAAAAAAATAAAATATAAGCTAGATACCAAGACAACCTCTCAATTTGTTAGACCTGTCAATAGTATTATTGACACCAAATTTCAACTTCCTAGTCCAACTGGAAGGTGGTGCTCAACGACATAGAAATATTACCATATAGTTGTATTGGATAGAAATCTTGATTCATTGTAGCTTGATCAAAAACCTCAACCATTGTCGAGTAGATGACCTTGAAATAGTTTCTGGTGTGCTATTATACTTACCGCAGTCAAGACTAGACTGCTGTTTAGCCATCAATTGACAAATGTACTTGATAGCAATGACATATTATACGCTGATCTGATCATGAAGCATTGAGATTGTTGGTGTCAATCACTGCGCAGCAGCGCTTGTGTGCGATCTTTTGTCCTGTCACTTTCACGGAATACCATTCACATGGAGTGCTTACGATGACCAGGATGGAGCATGCTGAAGCTGTAAGATCTGATTCTGTACCCACTTGCAGCACACTGGATATGTTGACCGCCTGTCAGTGCTAGTTTCAGGTGATGGTCTGGATAAACTCTTTATTGTGCCCAACTTTCCCTCTATGCAGGATATAATTTAAATCCAAGGTCTTTCATTATCTTCTGAACTTAATATCAAGACTCACTGATAATGTCCAAGCCTTGGTCCTTGATACAACACATGCCAACACTGGGTGTTTTAGAGGAGTATACGTTTTTCAAGAAGACACAATAGGTAACAAGTTTCTGCGGCTGGCCTGCTGTCGTCATTGGGATGGAGTTGATTTTAGGGAAAATCTCCATTTTGTGTTGTGGTCCATCTAGTTCAAAATATAATCCAATATTTAATAGATTTAAGAATGTGTGGGATGGTGTGACACGTGACAACATCCGAGTTCTATAAGTCGTATCCATTACAGAAGCCTCCCACGAGAGAGCATTCGGTTTTCTCAAGTAGTCTGATGAAAATAAAGTCAGTTTAAGAGATGACTACCAAGAAATCATTGAGGTGTCAATGGTTGTCCTTGTAAGGTGTTTTACACCTTGATCATATACAACTGTCTATACACATATACTGTTATGCAGAAAGTTGATGATAGATTGATTCTTCGTGTAATTAGGGCAACCCTGTTAGCGGAACCTTACGTTCCTTTGGGCTTAACCCTTTGACATCTATGCATGTGACATTTTCAACTACTGTTTGTTTGTGCTATACTGTATGTATACTAGGGTGATTCACGTCACAATGGGGGGAAAATATTTTTTGATTTTTGGCTGACATAGTTGATAATTTTGTTCCTTTGATCCTATTCAACACTGCAACCAAATTTTACTGTAATCTGTTAACGTTTACTGAGTGCTCAATGCCCCTGAAAGATTACATGGGGCATACATGCAGAAAGCAACACACCTGCCATTGACGAGACCTGGAATACAGCAATTCTTATTAGATAAAGCTACAATCCTGAAAGTAGGAATTATGTACATAGTCAAAGGTCATACATAAACAATCAAGTCTAACTTTGTTGTTTATTATAAAGAAACCTGCTGAATTTTTATATATATTCTGAGCTGTGACAGCATTGTTATAAAGCAGGAATAGGTTTCCATATTTCTACGAAAAGTGCACCTGCATATTTTTAGCTGTCTGTGTTTTTTATGGCAGTGAGAGAAAAGATAACTAAATGCATTTTTATTCACTATTCTTAAATTGAAGTTTTTAAAATTTTCAGTCCATGAGTGTTTTTTGTGAAAATGCCATTTTTCTGAATTAAGTGTCAGAATCTTTTTTCACTACTGCAACAATGTGAAAAACAGAACTTTAGTTAATTGGGAAACCAGAAGTTACCCTTCCTATATTAATATATTGCCTACAAGAGGCCATACACACTACTGTACAGACCTTTTTACTTTTTCATCATTGCAATTTTTGAAGAAGGCCGTGCAAAAGAGCTTGAAAATCAAGTCAATCTGAATTTTGGAATAAGGCAAGAATCCCTAAAGCAGTTCAGTCGAATAAAATGTCAAAGGAAATGGTTTAGAGATAAAGATAACAGAAGCAATGACTCTGAGTCACAAAAAAGTGAGAAGTATTTGTAGAAGATATATCTCGTTTTTGATATTGCATTTAGCAAAGCTGAGCCTATTATCAAAATTGATAAGTATAAGCAGTTTTTGCAGATCAGCAAGAATCATGAAAAATGTGCATGACTGTTGTCAATGAGGAGAGAGTTGTATCTCTAGCAAAAGATGTGACAATAAAAGTCAGGTAAAAATGATAAGAGAATCAGCTAAAGGATCTTGTTCGAGTAACCAGGCAGCTAGGTATTACAAGAGTAGTGACTTGAATGATGGTGAAGAGGATGACAATGGAGAACACATTATTATACATTATTATGTATTGTGTGAAATAAATGAACTTGAACTTGAACACTGATAAATAATATTAGAACTATGATGTCAAGATCTCAATGTACTACAAAATCAGTTGAATAACCTACTCTTCCTGAAGGTTAAGAGGAAGATACAGCAACGAAAAACCATTCATTCTTCAAAGCAGGATCTGCATTGGATCACATAAGCTTGTCACACAGAAAGTTCTCTATCTTGGCAATTACCATAGCAATTTAAGCAAATTGTTCAAATACAGACGAAAGCTCTTATCAGTTTCAACTGATCATCGCATGCCATCAATTGTCAGCAAGAGAAGAATGCGACGGAATTGTGCCTACTGATTCAGGAAGAGACTGCTGGTGATGGAATGTGTCATTTCAGGGGGAAAGGTGTATTAGGTTGCATGAAGGAAAAGTCACCTATTGTTTCAAGACTTATAGTTTCCAAGGTCAATTTCAATTGACAAACTCTGAGAGAAGAATTTCCACTGAATTTCATGTATTTTCAAGTCCTATATGTATAAATGTGAGAGTACGGATAGCTGGTCCGGTGGCATCTGAGTCAATGACTTGCAGTTGTACAAGGCTACAAGTCGATCAGTCACCAAAGAATTCCTGTTGAATTGTGGACTTTTCTAAGTTAATTTGTAATAGTGAATGAATATCCGAGTTCTTATATCCACTTTGAGCTACTAAAACTCATTGATTTGTATTATTCAGCTTTACTTAGTGTGTGCTATATCACATGGCCATTATCTCAATTTGTAACTTTGAATACAACTATATGTAAACTTTGTGTTCTTTGAGCATAGCCTAAAATGCATTTGATTTTGAAATTTCTTGTATCTAACTTAATCTGTACCCAAAAGGAACAAAATTAGCAACTATGCTCATTAAAATTCAAAAATAATTTTTTGTGAATCACCCTAATGTATACATATACATGATGATCAATAAAGTATATTGATTGATTGATTGATTGATTGATTGATAAGTCAGCCCTCAATAGGAAATCAGAGAGCCCAATTATTTATCATGCACGTTGAATGGCCAGGTTACTGGATGCCATCAAAACATACCGATTTAGCAATCAACGTGACGTATTCAATCTAAGAAAGTAGGAAGAAACTCAGATTCATCCATTTGTGTGATTTGGTTCCCTTCTTCTCTCAAGGTATGGGCAAAACCTCCTCTTGCTGCTGAAACTCCAGGACAAGATCTGTCAATTTTGATTCATCTAGGAAATAATATGATTCAGGCGACTACTCTCTATAGGAGATCAGCGTTGAAGCCATGAATGTCCTAGAAAATCACTAGTACATTGTACCTTTCAGATGAGGCTTAAGGTCTGACACTGTTATGTTGCCAACTCCCTGCTACAGATAAGGTGAAGATATTTTACGCAATGACTGTAAATCCTGGGTGAAAGGATATTGAGGGGTAGTGATGTGGAGCTGAAGGAGAGGGATTGCCTGAGCAACTTTGTAACCCAGTGAACACTGACACTACTGCCACACCTGAAGTTTGGTGATTCTCTTTTTGCACTTACACCAGAGCAATAGATTGAGAATGAGGATTATCAGCAGGGCAGAGACTGAAGTCAGCAATTAAGAGTGGTCGACAACACGGCTGAGAGAAGTGTGAAGTTGTTCGGGGAAATCAACTGACTCATCGCTGATGAAGAAAAAAGCTGTGTTTTCTCCGAGTGGTCAAGACAAATAGAAAAGTTGCCCTCACTCAATCAAGAAATCTGCTGTTGACATCGTGCTTGCAAACTGCAAAGCCTTCTTGAGTATAAGACTGCATCGGGTGTTGGAGTCATAAAATGAGAACATTTATAGACATTTGCGGATTTAACTATGTTTTGTGACATTTTTTGACACTTTCCATATTATTAAACCTACTGAAATTTTCGATTTCAAGCTGACCAACTCTTTAAGTATCACACATATTGTCATGTTACAGTAATGTTTGATTTGTTTCGAAATAATACTCAATTGTATGGGAATATATGCCCGACACATGTATTTCTACATTAACGTCTATGCATTGGCCCATGCAAAGTAACACAGTCGTTGAGCACCGCCTTCCAGTTGGAATAGGAAGTTAAAATTTGGTCTCCATAATACTATTGATAGGTCTAACAAACGGGGAGGTTAATTGTCTTGGTTTTTAGCTTGAACTTTATTTTTTACCATGTATCTGTGAACCACACTAGTCTGCAGCCTAGCTATGTGTGATTTTTAGCAGAACCTTGTCTTCGATTACATCACCCATTTTCCCCGCTCTGACTTCATGCACACGGGTGACCTTCGCCGTATCGGTCTAATGCTTGACTTGAAAACAGCATGTAATCACCATATCTATTATAGTTCACGCCAAATTTCAACAGGCCTGCTCTTTTCCTGAACATAAATATCACCCAAATAAACCGCCTCAAAGATGTTCACTTTGGGCTGTTACTATCGTGTTTGTGTCCAACTTTTTACCACTAACTTCTAGGGTTGCCAGGTTGCCTTCAGGAAATTACCGGACAATGGCCATCACGTTATATATATATATATATATATATATATATGTGTGTGTGTGTGTGTGTGTGTGTGGGTATGTGTGTGTGCATATATTTATGTGTGTGTGTGTGTGTGTGTGTGTGTGTGTGTGTATATATGTGTGCGTGTACGCAATGGAAGATGGAGGGTGAGGATGGCGGAGTAAGAGCGGAGTGAGACATTGCGGGGGAGGCGAAAGCCGATATTTCTCGGGCAACATCGAGTAATTCAGCTAGTATATATATACATATATTACATACGGTGCCGGAGACTGTTTCAAAGTTGCAATGTGGAAACTCAGCCAAGTGCAGGCCTATAAATCTACAGGGTGGATAAAATTATGCATAGGTCTATCTATAGTGGCTGATTTTAAAATTTGGCGCCAAGATGAATGACTGAATTCGGATATTAAACAATGTTAAAAACACATTTAACAATTTTATCACTCAGTTCCATCAAGTAATCATGAGAACGAGCCTTCGAATACTATAGCCTATTACAATAAATTATCCAGTCTACTCTTGGTTTGGCGCTAGAATCACAGAAACAGTTCAAATAACTGAATGTAGTCAATTTTAGGGTAATTGGGTATCCTATCCCGAATGTATTATTGTTCCTCTGACGCAACCTTGATAGATTCCATCAACCTAGTTGACCTATAGACATGCAAGGCAAAATTTGAACGGATCATTAGGACGCGAATTAATCTTTGTACTCGAAACAATAATAATTACTCAGTGGAGAGAGAGGAGGAGGAGAGAGGGAGGGAGAGAGAGAGAGAGAGAGAGAGAGAGAGTCTAGAGTGGCAGATTGGCACATGCAGCTAGAGAGAGACAGAGATAGAAAGGCAGATAAGCACAGACAGATTGCAAGCGTCCGTGTTTAAGGGAAAAGAGAGGAGATAGACATACTAAGAGGGAGAGATCAATTGTGCTGAGAGAGACAGACAGACAGACATGCAGACAGAGAGATATGGCATTATAAACACGGAGATTCGGTTCAATTGCGACCTGAACTCTGTGTCAACCCTCCAACTTTATGCACAAGGTATAAAGTATGATCCGTGCATCATTTTCTCTGCTACACAAGGCAATCCATTATACGTTGGAAAATCGTAAGCAGATATATCTTTTCATGGCCCCAAGAGACAACACTGCAAGTAACCAACACTTGTTGCTAGCAATAATTATTTACCGGACACAGCCATGTCCGGTAATGTCTGAAATTTCTGACCGGACAGTTTGTGTAAATTCCGGACTGTCCGGTTCATTACCGGACGCCTGGCAACCCTACTAACTTCTCGTCGGTTCACGAAACTAGGCAAAAAGTAACTGCACAAAATCTGATTTTCAACTGCACAAATTTCTTTCCCAACTACACACTTTGTGTCCAGCTGCACGTTAAAATAACCCCTGGTAAGTAGGTCTATCTGTATATGATTATTTGCATGAAATATCTATGTTTGTATAGGTCTATAACTATTTCCTGCAAATGTCTGACGACATCTTTTGTAATAATATTATAATGCGCAATGTGTAGCGATTTAATGCTATACTATATAATGTAAGTATATAGGCTATGCTCCGCTTATATCTCCCTCTTGCCTTCACGCAGTGCGTAGCCAGGAGTTTATGTTAGGGGGGCTGGGAGTTTTATGGCCTGGCCCGATGCCCTTTCTGGCACCAACCCAACAGTATTACAGTAAATAAAAAGGGTATAAAAGTAACAAAGGGAATAAAGTAAGAAAGACAATTGTTACTACTCATATATAGCAATTGTTTTGTTTTTCTTATTTAAGTGGACAAATAACCTTTAAAAAACTTTTTCCTAAGCCAATGGGGGGTTGTTTAACCCTGAAACCCCTTGTCTACGCCACTGCTTTCACGCTATTGGAGCGCCTATGATTGGTGTGCACCGTGAGAGGCGCTATATAAATTTATGGATGTAAAAATATGAACCTCTAACAAGTACACGATGCTACTAACTACATCAGAGTAAACGTTGCTCATAACCTTATATCTCCAGGATCTTGCTCGAATTCTTACTTTTGGTCAAGATATTGGCAGAGCCTATAGGGTGGTCTTTTTTACCCACCCTGTACATTAGCTTACAATACAATGCCTAAAAGGTGATGGGTCTGAATGACACTGTCTGACACATGATGACATTGTCTGTCATTGCCTGACCATGGCTGGCACAGGCTTGACAATGCCGGACACTGTCGGAATAGTGTCATTGTGTCAGACAGTGCCAGACAGTGTCAGTCGATATGTTTTAGTGTCGGATAGTGCCGAGCAGTGTCATTCGGTGTCTTTAGTATCAGAATGTGTGACACCTTCAGTGTCAGGCGATGTCATTCCGTGTCTGGCAAGGAGTTGCAATGTCAGATAATGTTCGCATTTGTCAAATGTCTCTTCAGATGAATCTCGCCAACGAATTGCAATGGAAACGTTGGAGGAACTGGAGTGGTGTCTTGACCAACTGGAAAATATGCAGACAGATCGATCGGCTGGACAGATTACCACAAACAAGGTATGAAAGAAGACACACATGTAGAAGGACACAGACGGAACCACATAGACGAAGGCCAAGACAGCCATAGACAGTGGTGGTGTAGTGGTGGCGTCGTTGCCTTGAAGCCGGAGGGTTCGAGGTTCGAATCCACCTCAAGTCGCCGCGTAGGGACCTTGGGCAAGTTCTTCACTCGCAATTGCTCAGCGCTTCGGCGTGAAACTTCGATGCAGTGTCCGCTCGGCAGTCGGGAGCGTCTCTGAGTAGAGTGCTTGAAGGGGCGCTATAGTAATTGCACATACAAACAAAACAAACAAACAGACATATACCGGGTTTCAACGGCATTTCTAATGGCCACAGAGGCGTACAAGCAAATACGTTGCCTTTACAATTATTACATCTGTGGCTATTGCTACCATCCACAGCGGTTGCTCTGATTAGTTATACGTATTATAATTACATGTATAAGACTGCATGTGATCGATTGGTCGATTGTTTATTTTATTGATTGGATGATTGATTGATTGATTAATCAATTAATCAATTTATTTATTTATTTATTTATTTATTGGTTGGGTGGATGATTGATTGATTGATTTTTTGGCCGTTGCTGCATTTCGACAGCACTTGCAATTGATTTTCTGCCTTTAATTTAAATGTTACTGGACGCACTAAACTCGCTTACCATTTTAATAGTTATTTACAAATACATAGCTTTTGACTATTAGTTGACACATGTTTTATGGGCTACAATTTTCATGCAAAATTCCTGTTGGCTACTGTGGCTGCCCAGATTCAGCGAGATTTCTCCCTTTCTGGGTACGGTAACCCTTTCTAAGAGGTTTCCTCCTTGCTTACTTTCGAGTTCATGTAACTTGTAGCTTCTTATTCTCATCGTACGCTGTTATTTTTTTCCATTTTGCTAATTTTATGCCTACTGTTGATCTCTTCGAATAGACGAGTTTGAATTGAATATGAGTAATTGAGTATTTTATGGGTTTGATTTGTAGTTTAAGAGAATGTTGAACAGAGAGCTGTTCCAATATGTCGAGTGCGATAAAGGACGACGCCAGGTCTCTCGCTATATCAGTCGCACGTTTACCGGTAAGCATTGCAGATAAACCTCAATCCTAAAATAAATCATCTCTCTCGAGACTACTACTCCGCAGTTGCTTTTCTGTTCGCGTAATCTTCTAGGCTCAAGGTAAGGTATCCAATTTCTAGACTATACAATTTCTAATGTACAGGGTATCCAGTTTCTAGGTACAAGGCAGCCTATCCAATTTCAAGGTACAAAGTAATCAATTTCTAGGTACAGATATCCCATTTCTAAGTACATTTCTAGACACAATGTTTCTAATTTCTAGGCACAACTTGTATCCAGTTTCTAGGTACAGGGTATCCAATTTCTAGGTACAAGGTATCCAATTTATACACATTATACCAGGTATCCAATTATGGCCTATTATCAATACGCTTTACGACTCAAATTCAAACCTATAGTTAGCCAAGTCAATTACGCAAGTTTCTATTCAAATAAATTTCTATATTCTCCTAAACGACGTAGCTCTAACCATGTGGTTGCGCATTTGCATAAGTATAATTTTTATGAGGTTTCAAGTGGATTATTCGCCACATTCCAAATTTCCAACACTCCTCGTAGCCACTATTTATTTCCGACAGCTATTATTCTAATATCTATACAATAATCGGTTACGTGCGTGAAACGAGTTGTCCTACCTAAATAAAATTGATTTAAAATTATTTAGTTCCTTGCGATCTAGAACCGAGCAATTTCGTCATCTTAAATGAACTCTTCTTGTAATCATCTTGTGATCTTCATAATATTATCTTCAATGAACTCTTCTTGTAATCATCTTGTGATCTTTATGAAATTATCTTCAATGAACTCTTCTTGTAATCATCTTTTGATCTTCATAAAATTATCTTCAATGAACTCTTCTTCTATATAATCATCTTGTGATCTTCATAAAATTATCTTCAATGAACTCTTCTTGTATATAATCCTCTTTTGATCTTCGTGAAATTATCTTCAATGAACTCTTCTTGTATATAATCCTCTTTTGATCTTCATAAAATTATCTTCAATGAACTCTTCTTGCAATCATCTTTTGATCTTCATAAAATTATCTTCAATGAACTCTTCTTGTATATAATCCTCTTTTGATCTTCATAAAATTATCTTCAATGAACTCTTCTTGTATATAATCATCTTTTGATCTTCATAAAATTATCTTCAATGAACTCTTCTTGTATGTAATCCTCTTTTGATCTTCATAAAATTATCTTCAATGAACTCTTCTTGTATGCAATCATCTTTTGATCTTCATAAAATTATCTTCAATGAACTCTTCTTGTATATAATCATCTTTTGATCTTCATGAAATTATCTTCAATGAACTCTTCTTGTATATAATCCTCTTTTGATCTTCATAAAATTATCTTCAATGAACTCTTCTTGTATATAATCCTCTTTTGATCTTCATAAAATTATCTTCAATGAACTCTTCTTGTATATAATCATCTTGTGATCTTCATAAAATTATCTTCAATGAACTCTTCTTGTATGTAATCTTCTTTTGATCTTCATAAAATTATCTTCAATGAACTCTTCTTGTATGCAATCATCTTTTGATCTTCATAAAATTATCTTCAATGAACTCTTCTTGTATATAATCATCTTTTGATCTTCATAAAATTATCTTCAATGAACTCTTCTTGTATATAATCCTCTTTTGATCTTCATAAAATTATCTTCAATGAACTCTTCTTGTATATAATCATCTTGTGATCTTCATAAAATTATCTTCAATGAACTCTTCTTGTATATAATCATCTTTTGATCTTCATAAAATTATCTTCAATGAACTCTTCTTGTATATAATCCTCTTTTGATCTTCATAAAATTATCTTCAATGAACTCTTCTTGTATATAATCCTCTTTTGATCTTCATAAAATTATCTTCAATGAACTCTTCTTGTATATAATCCTCTTTTGATCTTCATAAAATTATCTTCAATGAACTCTTCTTGTATATAATCCTCTTTTGAACTCTTCTTGTATATAATCCTCTTTTGATCTTCATAAAATTATCTTCAATGAACTCTTCTTGTATATAATCATCTTTTGATTTTCATAAAATTATCTTCAATGAACTCTTCTTGTATATAATCATCTTTTGATCTTCATAAAATTATCTTCAATGAACTCTTCTTGTATATGATCATCTTTTGATCTTCATAAAATTTCGAGCTAAACAGGCACCTGCTTGTCATCAGATATTGCTATTGAAGAGGATGCTTCATTTTAATTGATATTTCCTGCATGTTGGTGTACGTAACTTGCCGCACGATCACTTAGTGTTATAATCTGCTCTTATAGCGCTATAATGAAATCATTACCGGTACTTTCATGCAGTGTACTTGAATATACTTGAGACTTAACGACTTCTCTAGCCTTACAAAGACAACCGCACATGAGACTACAGAGGGGCAGATATTGGAACGCGTGAAAGAACAAACCCCGAGGTCATAGACTGGGACTGTACATTAAAAATCAGGTCCTAAATGCTGATCATTATATTTAATTTAGGAATGCGAAGCTGATACTAGTTAAAGTTGAACATACAGCAGGGCTAATTAGGCTATTAGATGCGGCAAAGCAAGTTTAGTACGGTACTATATTATATATAGGACGACAGTTTATCAAATCCTCCTTTGATGATTGCTTCTCGTGTCGGTTACATTTCATACAAACAATTATAATAGGCATTATTTACCACCAATGCGACATGAGGAATGCATTCTTTTCTTTGAATGACCCTTTGCTTTCTCGTTGGCTTTGTGCATGGGCTAACAGCCTAACACATTGATCGCCACAGGTCTTCATTTAAAATCTAATGTCGCCGAAAGCAGTCAGGTGCAAATGGTCACGCACAGAACCTACGTGATGCGCTCAGGTATAGGCTATACGTGGTTGACGCGCATCTAAATGGCCTTGATTCTTTTATACAATGAACCGGATGATTGTTTGACCTTGGGAAGCATACTTACAAGCAGACGACAGGGTACGGATAGAGGAAGAACCAGCTGCTTTAATCGCCCCCTCTCATATCCCGAGAAACCGGGGGAGGCTTCCTCAGTTATAAGAAATAAAATTTGCGGAGACGCATAGGCGTATAAAGCTTAAAACGTTTCCCCCTACAGGTATGTGTGACAGAAGTTAGTGAAGTGACTGACCAGTAAAAATAAATAAAAACCCAAATCAGATATCCTTCAATCGGTCACACGTCAGATCCTTCAAACGGTCACACGTCAGATCCTTCAAACGGTCACACGTCAGATCCTTCAAACGGTCACACGTCAGATCCTTCAAACGGTCACACGTCAGATCCTTCAAACGGTCACACGTCAGATCCTCAAACGGTCACACATCAGATCCTTCAAACGGTCACACATCAGATCCTTCAAACGGTCACACGTCAGATACTCAAACGGTCACACGTCAGATACTTCAAACGGTCACACGTTAGTCTCCTCCGTGACGTCTATCACATCTGTCTCACAAGTGCGTCTCTGTGTATGCTTGAATGCCTCTCTCTGTCCGTCTATTAATGTCTATCCGTGCGCTGGGTGTGACCTGGTATCTTACCTATTGCCTACGTTGTCAAAGGGAATGTCTAGCATATCAGACATCAATAGGTTTCGGAGTATTATCTGGTTCTATTCATGGTCACATTGGAATGTATTCTCAGCTAGCAATTAATGCAGGCGAAACAGGCAAAATCTCTTGGTATGGTATGCAACGCTAAATGTACACATACCACTTAACTACTGCATTGTCAGATGGTATCATTAGTAATAGTAAATATTATTATTATAATTGCATTAGTAATTCATGTATCAACGCAATTTTAAAGTCGTCACTTTAATTAATTCAGTTAGGCGTACTGTTCTACAGTTAAATATCTTCGAAAGTTGACAATTTCTTAAATTAATTTCTTAAATCGCAATTGCTTAGACCTGACAGGCAGCCAAGTGTGTATACGCTTTGTGAGGTCCTAACAGGCGCATTGATACCAATTATTACCTTCATGCATAAATACACAGGCGTACGTACGTCGAATTACGTCATAAAACTGTCCACATACATGCATATAAAATTCACATGCGTGATATCGACCGTGCATAAACATAGGCCTGCAGTTTAGACGGCAACTATGTGACAGGACTGACTCGTAGGCTGTTTTATAGCTCGAGCAGAGGAAGACCCGCCTATAGGGTCATATAAATCCAAACCATAAAAGCGCCGTGTTACCACGCTGTCACTTTTGTTTGCGTGACTAACCGTTACTCTGTATAGTATAGTCTATGCTGTAGTGAGGAGGTCTTAGCTTTGGACGCATTTAATTCAGGATTTCGTCGAGAAACGCTTGGATTGTTTCACACGCACTATTATACGATTTCATGGAAATGAATTAGTTGTGTGTAGGATTAGGAGTGGAACATCTCTCGAGAGCTTTCCTGGCTGCTTCAAACGTCGTCATAACTTCTGAATGTCTGTCTCGATACGAGAGGATCTTATAGCTTTATCGGTCTGCTGTAAAACTGTTCGAACGTTCAGATGTATGCGACTATACGACACAGGATCGATTGGGAATTGCGAGTGAAGGATTTGCTCAAGGCCTCTTGCACAGTGATCACCTGAGGGAGGATACTTGAGCCTGTAGTGTCCGCGTTCCAGGCCAAGCATTCTTAGCGGTCTGGAACCGCTTTCCCTCGCGATTCAAATTAGTCAACTCGTAGAAGAGACGACAATACTACAATCCAATTGTATATTGTCTCCAATTGTCCATTGTCTCTTATTGTCTCTTATTGTCCATTGTCTCTTATTGTCCATTGTCTTTGGTTCGGTTGATGCTCGCAGACAACATAGAAGCGGAAAACGAAGAGATGCTCGCACACGAACCCCCGTCGGTAGCCCGCGAGGACCAGAGAAAGTTGAAGGGCGTCTCGAAGGAACCGCAAGGGACACCGGAAGCGAGTAGTGGTCTCCTGACGCTGAAGGACAATGCCAAGGCGTTGATTCGAAAGAAGTGTTCGACCTACTATCCGGTCAACTGTCCGGCTCACACGATCCCAAAGTATGGAGTGAAGACGAAAGACGATGATCAACTCTCACAGGTAACTTATTCATGCACCTGCTGATTATAAACGGATCAAGGGTCATGATAGCAACCATACAGATAGATAGATGTATGTGATGTATGGATGTATGGCTGGATGGATGATTGGATGATGGATGGATGAATTGGTGGGTAGGTTGGTGGGTGGATGGATGGTGGATGTATGGGTGGGTAGGTTGGTGGATGGATGGTGGATGTATGGGTGGGCAGGTTGGTGGATGGATGGATGGTGGATGTATGGGTGGGTAGGTTGGTGGGTGGATGGATGGATGAATAGAAGAATGGATGGATGGATGTATGGATGGGCGGATATATGGATGGGTGGGTGAATGAATGAATGTATGGGTGGATGGAGGATGGATGGATGTATTGGTGGGTAGGTTGTATGGAGATATGACTGAATGGATGTAAGGGTGAGTGAATGGATGGATGAATGTATGGGTGGGTTGGGGGGGTGTGTGGATGGATGGATGAATGGATGGATGAAGGAATTGATGGACGGACGGACGGGACGGCGGGGTGGTGGATGGATGGACAGATAGATGGATTAATCGATGCCTCGTGTAACGCCTTAGCGGCGCTATAGAAGTTTGAAGTTAACATTTTAACTTTGTCAAAGTCTTGTGCATAGTCTAACGCCATGATGAATTTATGACTGATTAAAAGACGACGTAGTTGAAACAGGGTTCGAGAGACTGGCTACTTATTGCAGCAATTACTCTATCCATTGATTTTGCTCATCAACTATAGACAGTATCCTGTTTGATTGATATGCCAATCAAAATCATTAATTGCGAATATTATTTTGTCTGTAGCTGATGTATTCGTTTTCTCTTTCAGCAACTACAGAATCTCAACATTTGGGGCATGGACATGTTCAAGTTGGCCAAAGCAGCCGCGAACAGACCACTGACCGCTGTCACATACACCATTCTCAAGGTATGGCATCACAATTACATGTACCTGCATTAACGTACCGATCATCACTGCTTCTGCATTAGGAGATCTATAGTAAGAGAGCGCCGCAGATGAGACAAGCAAGATAATTGCCGTGTAGCATAATTATAATGGGCAGCGGTGGTGAAGGATCTCTCACCAGATGAATCCACTGAAAAACAAACAGGATCGAGGCCGTGTATTTAAATTGAAGACATTTTCAATTGTAGCCGGTGGATTTTGAACGCTTGCTTTACAGTGCATACATGCAATTCTCTATTTAGCAATAACCATAGCCACACTTTTTTATTGAAGCCAAAGTACAAGCATTTGACGTAATAGTCTACAAGTGCATTGTTTGCCTTAAGTGCAAGCATAAATAAGCATAGCCACCGATTGATGCTTATAACCATTGGGTTGTTCGGTCAAATGTGCGGAATGTAATGTAATGTAATCAGACAGACTAATTATTATGTCAGAATTATTCTGATGTAATATGATGTAATATGACGTAATATGATGTAATGTGATGTAATGTGATGTAATGTAGTGTAATGTAATATGATGTAATGTGATGTAATATGATGTAATGTGATGTAATGTAGTGTAATGTAATATGATGTAATGTGATGTAATATGATGTAATGTGATGAAATGCAATGTAATGTAATGTGATGTGATGCAACGTGATGTAATGTAATGTAGCTGTAACTGGCCGTTAAGAAATGTGAAGAGCAAATTAGCTGACGCTGTATGGACGAACTTTCAGCTTGGAATCAATGTCTATATCGTGTCCTCATGATATATGCCTAACATGATATATGCCTATTAGGGTGATTCACGTCACAATGGGGGGAAAATATTTTTTGATTTTTGGCTGACATAGTTGATAATTTTGTTCCTTTGATCCTATTCAACACTGCAACCAAATTTTACTGTAATCTGTTAACGTTTACTGAGTGCTCAATGCCCCTGAAAGATTACATGGGGCATACATGCAGAAAGCAACACACCTGCCATTGACGAGACCTGGAATACAGCAATTCTTATTAGATAAAGCTACAATCCTGAAAGTAGGAATTATGTACATAGTCAAAGGTCATACATAAACAATCAAGTCTAACTTTGTTGTTTATTATAAAGAAACCTGCTGAATTTTTATATATATTCTGAGCTGTGACAGCATTGTTATAAAGCAGGAATAGGTTTCCATATTTCTACGAAAAGTGCACCTGCATATTTTTAGCTGTCTGTGTTTTTTATGGCAGTGAGAGAAAAGATAACTAAATGCATTTTTATTCACTATTCTTAAATTGAAGTTTTTAAAATTTTCAGTCCATGAGTGTTTTTTGTGAAAATGCCATTTTTCTGAATTAAGTGTCAGAATCTTTTTTCACTACTGCAACAATGTGAAAAACAGAACTTTAGTTAATTGGGAAACCAGAAGTTACCCTTCCTATATTAATATATTGCCTACAAGAGGCCATACACACTACTGTACAGACCTTTTTACTTTTTCATCATTGCAATTTTTGAAGAAGGCCGTGCAAAAGAGCTTGAAAATCAAGTCAATCTGAATTTTGGAATAAGGCAAGAATCCCTAAAGCAGTTCAGTCGAATAAAATGTCAAAGGAAATGGTTTAGAGATAAAGATAACAGAAGCAATGACTCTGAGTCACAAAAAAGTGAGAAGTATTTGTAGAAGATATATCTCGTTTTTGATATTGCATTTAGCAAAGCTGAGCCTATTATCAAAATTGATAAGTATAAGCAGTTTTTGCAGATCAGCAAGAATCATGAAAAATGTGCATGACTGTTGTCAATGAGGAGAGAGTTGTATCTCTAGCAAAAGATGTGACAATAAAAGTCAGGTAAAAATGATAAGAGAATCAGCTAAAGGATCTTGTTCGAGTAACCAGGCAGCTAGGTATTACAAGAGTAGTGACTTGAATGATGGTGAAGAGGATGACAATGGAGAACACATTATTATACATTATTATGTATTGTGTGAAATAAATGAACTTGAACTTGAACACTGATAAATAATATTAGAACTATGATGTCAAGATCTCAATGTACTACAAAATCAGTTGAATAACCTACTCTTCCTGAAGGTTAAGAGGAAGATACAGCAACGAAAAACCATTCATTCTTCAAAGCAGGATCTGCATTGGATCACATAAGCTTGTCACACAGAAAGTTCTCTATCTTGGCAATTACCATAGCAATTTAAGCAAATTGTTCAAATACAGACGAAAGCTCTTATCAGTTTCAACTGATCATCGCATGCCATCAATTGTCAGCAAGAGAAGAATGCGACGGAATTGTGCCTACTGATTCAGGAAGAGACTGCTGGTGATGGAATGTGTCATTTCAGGGGGAAAGGTGTATTAGGTTGCATGAAGGAAAAGTCACCTATTGTTTCAAGACTTATAGTTTCCAAGGTCAATTTCAATTGACAAACTCTGAGAGAAGAATTTCCACTGAATTTCATGTATTTTCAAGTCCTATATGTATAAATGTGAGAGTACGGATAGCTGGTCCGGTGGCATCTGAGTCAATGACTTGCAGTTGTACAAGGCTACAAGTCGATCAGTCACCAAAGAATTCCTGTTGAATTGTGGACTTTTCTAAGTTAATTTGTAATAGTGAATGAATATCCGAGTTCTTATATCCACTTTGAGCTACTAAAACTCATTGATTTGTATTATTCAGCTTTACTTAGTGTGTGCTATATCACATGGCCATTATCTCAATTTGTAACTTTGAATACAACTATATGTAAACTTTGTGTTCTTTGAGCATAGCCTAAAATGCATTTGATTTTGAAATTTCTTGTATCTAACTTAATCTGTACCCAAAAGGAACAAAATTAGCAACTATGCTCATTAAAATTCAAAAATAATTTTTTGTGAATCACCCTAATGCCTATCATGATATATGCCTATCATGATATATGCCTGTCATGATATATGCCTATCATGTAATATTTTGGCAATGCGTTGCGTTTATCGTGTGCACACGCCAGTGCGTCAGCTCCGACAAGTTTCGAGTTTTCTCTCGGAGTTGCACGCACTGGGAGCGCTTCTGAAAGGCTCTTGCTGCAAGAAGCGCTTTACAAATGGTCAGATACGATACGATATCATGATATATGCCTATCATGATATATGCCTATCATGATATATGCCTATCATGATGTATGCCTATCATGATATATGCCTATCATGATATATGCCTATCATGATATATGCCTACCATGGCATATGCCTATCATGATATATGCCTATCATGATATATGCCTGTCATGATATATGCCTATCATGATATTTGCCTATGATGATATATGCATATCATGATATCATGCCTATCATGATATATGCCTACCATGATATATGCCTATGCCTGAATTGAATTGACTTGGCCATGGCGTGTTGAGGGCAGACTCGCTCCTGAGGATGGTATATATACTCGAGAGAAGATTGGAGAGTAAGAAACCCCCGGGAAGACCAAGAAAGATGATTATGGACTGGCTGATGGACTTAAAAAAGGGACGAGGATTATAAAGACATCAAGGAAAGAGGACATAATAGACAAGAATGGTGTCGTTGGAACCGTGGGTCTGCCTAAGGTCAGAACACTTAAGAAGAGGAAGAATGCGTGAATTCGAATCCCTATATCGCCGTGATGAACGTCAGAAACGTCTGCAGTAGGCCTGGCCGGATTAGGGTCAGCAGATGACGGGATTTAAAATAAAAAAGTAATTTTTCTACACCATTGTCTTGCATATCATATGCCTGGTTTCCTCTGTGAGGAGATTCTACAAAAGGAGGTTCTGTATGGGAATTAGTTTCTGAAACAAAAATAGACCATGAAAGTTGGATGATGCGAATGTTTGGCTGAATTTTTTCCAGGAGAGAGGACTCCTGGAAACGTTCCGGATATCGCCCGGAGTTCTCCTTAACTTCCTCAGTAATCTCGAGAACCATTATAGAACCGACAATCCTTACCACAACAGCCTCCACGCCGCTGATGTAACCCAATCATCCCACGTCTTGCTTCTCCTGCCAGCGTTTCGGGTAAGCAAAGAAAATCTTTGGTGTGCAAACTTCAATAAACTATAATATTAACTATAATATCCCGCGCCTCAGATTCACACTTTGGTGTGACCTTGCGCGTGTAATAAATTTATGTAATAATAATAATATTAAAACTCAAAGACGGGGGCCCGGTAGAGTAATGGATAACACGCTGGCCAAGAGTGCGAGAGGTAGCGAGTTCGAGCCCCGTTGGGCGGATATGCTTTGTAGGCTGCTATTATCGCCAAGTATTGTAGGCTGTCTGCTCAGTTGGTATAGTTAAGATTTGTGTATTCTGTAATCTGAGTTCCTGTAAATTGTTTCAACTGCATAATTGTACGCTGTAACCGGTTGCGGTTTGTCAACCGGATTGTTGATTAAACGAAAATTATTATTATGAAATAGCGAAGCGCTCAAAAGCACTTGTGATCAGCAGTGGTGTTTCTATGTAAACTATACTACCCGTAACTAGGCCTAAGTGTTATAGACCTATAAGAGAACTGTGTACTTATTATGTATAGGCCTAAACATAAAAATTAATATTATTATTATGAGCTAAGACACTAATTCTTATATAATAGGCCTACCATTCTGCATCGCGTTAAATAATAAGTTGCCATGTCGTATTGCCTACTCGAATAACAGTATTGATATACGTCAAATACTTTCTACGACGTTGCACGCATCCTAGAAAGCCATTCGGTTAATTCACAATGACTCTGCGTTACAGGGCTGTTTTTAAGGGAATTTTAGAACTGCACAACTTCTTCTTTCCCTTTTGATCCTCCATGGTAAATTGCTTCTAATCGGGGGACAAAGATCCTTTTTTGCTAGTTTTCACTGTACATAAGTGCTTCTAAAACTGCACAAATACATTTAGAACTGCACATTTTGTGTACAGCTCCACGTTAAAAAAATGCCCTGCTGCGTTAGATAGGTTACTATTTTATTTTTTATTTTTATCTAGGCCTATGTTTGTGTACAAGATAACGCCTCTCCAGTCTCCATCATGTTATTCCAATTCCAGCATGCACAGCCCCACGTTTTGACATGATAAATGAAACCATTTCAGTCATTAAATGCAGCAAATCGTAAATAAAATTAAACTGACATGGCGAATATTATTTTTGCATGGAATTAGATAGACAGAATGATGTTTTTCCCATGAATATAGACTGTTTTGAAACCACTCCTCCCACCGTTGAGACCCCATTCTCACTCCATGAGACCAAGACTTCATTCCATAGAGCGGAAAAACTTAACTAGGAAAATAGTTCTAACAAGGACGCATTATCTAATGGAAATGTCATCTAAAGTTTGTAAACCACAGTGCAATATAGACAGTTGGTCATTATTTATTTATTTTATTTATTATTTGTTATTTAAAAACACATAAACACATAATTATGAGACATACTTATATTGGATTTAGTTTGTTTGTATGCGCACTTGTTATAGCGCCCCTTCAAGCCATCTACTCAGAGTCGCTCCCGATTACAGCGCGCACACTGCATCGGAGTTTCATGCCGAAGCGCTAAGCAATTGCGGGTGAAGGACTTGCACAGGGTCCCTACGAGGCGGCTTGAGGTGGATTCGAACCTGCAACCCTTCGGCTGCAAGGCGACGAACATACTCACTACACCACCGCCCCACTTAGGCTATTAGTATTAGGCTACGTGTGTTATTTAAAAACAGTTGAATTTTGATTGTCTCTATTAACCTCTATCATAGATGATGTGGGTTTATGTAGCCCGATGCATGTCTTTAAGCCAAAATGCGGAAAGCAGTTGGTCAATTATTAAAGAATATTCTTCTTCTTTTTCTTCCATATAGTGTTCTGCTTTTGTCTTTAGAATATCTTCACCGATCTGGAGATCCTAGCAACAATTTTTGCTTCTGCTGCTCACGATGTCGACCATCCTGGATTGAACAGCCAATTCCTCATAAACAGCAGTTCGTATTTGACTCAAGTTGTTTGTCCATAGTCTATTCTGGACCATAGCCGTTAGCGATTCTAACCTAGTTTTCAGAAAACTATAGATTGGACTAAAACATTGTCTAGATACTCCAGACCATTGTTCTTCTGTTTCATCCAGATATTAATAGTTATTGACTTCTAAAACTAAAATAGACTTTGCTAGACCCAGACTACGCTGTAGTCTAGAATGTATACGCGTGGCCGACTCGAATCGGTAACAGCTGACACGACTATAAATGCGACTGTCGCCTGCACAGCAATAAATCTCCCGTTAGACCAAGCATTGAACAAAATTTCAGAAAAATAAATCAATGACGTACAATGTTCGTTCTTTATACAGTTACAGTAGAACGCATTTCCAAAACAAATATAAAACACTTGAAAAAAACACAGGACCATGAACGCTCATACCCGATTTATTCTCTGGTCTCGGGTTTCTTTCGCCCTACCAATCAGGGCGTTCCTCTTGTTCTACACGTAGGTCTACAGACCCTTTTCTCAACAACTCAATGCGCACCTTGCTATCCTCTTAGTTGCCTGTATGCTGAATTGTAGAACTGATAAGCTATAGAACTCACGGTGTATACGTTACATTAGATCACAGTAGAGTAGATTAGGTTAATTTAGAGTAGATTAGGTTAAGTTACGTCACATTAGATTACAGTAGGGTAGATTAGGTTAATTTAGAGTAGATTAGGTTAAGTTACGTTACATTAGATTACAGTAGGGTAGATTAGGTTAATTTAGAGTAGATTAGGTTAAGTTACGTCACATTAGATTACAGTAGGGTAGATTAGGTTAATTTAGAGTAGATTAGGTTATGTTACGTTACATTAGATTACAGTAGGGTAGATTAGGTTAATTTAGAGTAGATTAGGTTAAGTTACGTTACATTAGATTACAGTAGGGTAGATTAGGTTAATTTAGAGTAGATTAGGTTAAGTTACGTCACATTAGATTACAGTAGGGTAGATTAGGTTAATTTAGAGTAGATTAGGTTAAGTTACGTTACATTAGATTACAGTAGGGTAGATTAGGTTAATTTAGAGTAGGCCTAGATTAGGTTAAGTTACGTTACATTAGATTACAGTAGGGTAGATTAGGTTAATTTAGAGTAGATTAGGTTAAGTTACGTTACATTAGGTTACAGTAGGGTAGATTAGGTTAATTTAGAGTAGATTAGGTTAAGTTACGTTACATTAGATTACAGTAGGGTAGATTAGGTTAATTTAGAGTAGATTAGGTTAAGTTACGTTACATTAGATTACAGTAGGGTAGATTAGGTTAATTTAGAGTAGATTAGGTTAAGTTACGTTACATTAGATTACAGTAGGGTAGATTTTAATTTAGAGTAGATTAGGTTAAGTTACGTTACATTAGATTACAGTAGGGTAGATTAGGTTAATTTAGAGTAGGCCTAGATTAGGTTAAGTTACGCTACATTAGATTATAGTAGCGTAGAGTAGATTATGGATATGGAGAAGGATAGAAAAAGTCAGCTGGAAGCCTGGAAGGATCATGTAAGGAATGAGGAGGTATTGAGAAGAGTCGGAGAAAAGAGATCGCCGATACACACAATTAGAGAAAGACAAAGAAGATGGATCGGACACACACTCAGAGGAGACTCAATGCTACGAACAGTCGTAGAGGAGAAAATAGGGGGAAAAGAATGAGAGGAAGACCCATGCAAAGGCTGTTTGACTGGACGATGAAAGACGGATACAAGAAGCAGAATGAATAAGCACAGAACAGAGAAGAATGGAGACGTCAAACATTCGAATCTGACTAGAGGCAGAGAAGCTGAGAGAACGAGGAAGAAGAAGAAGAAGAAAAAGAAGAAGAAGAAGAAGAAGAAGAAGAAGAAGAAGAAGAAGAAGAAGAAGGAGAAAAGAGTAGATTGGGTTAATATACATTAGATTAGGTTAATTTAGAGTAGATTAGGTTAATTTAGATTAGGTTGGGTTAATTTAGATTAGATTGGGTTAATTTAGATTAGATTGGGTTAATTTAGATTCATCATCATCGAAATCCTTGGGCTAAACGCCCGTAGGTGTCCGGCGCCACTCTCTGTTTGAGTCTGTCTCGCGTCATGTTGCCCATCTTCAACCTGTCCGGTCTGCAGGTCCATACCATTAACATCTTGAACCAGCTAGACCACCTTGTCTGATAAAGAGAATATTGGGAGAGAGAGGCACGAAGGACAACCTGGGTCAATGCCCGTATGTGTCCCACGCTCTCTCTCCCTGACTATCTCCACTGGTCTGTACTGACCGGCCTGTGCAATGTGCATGTCAGCTCCACATCATGACACCTTGAAGCATCTAGGTCGCTATCTCACTTGTGCCGTGGTTTTTGCGGATTTCAATGGTCTTGGTCTTTTACTGCCAGTGTATCTCCACCCATCTGGCAAACCTTCCTCATTTTATCCGGGCTTAGGACCGGCACAGGGAAGTTGCTGGTTCCCTGTGGCAGAGGATGGATGCAGTTAAACGTCGTGCCCAGGACTCTAATTTAGATTAGATTGGGTTAATTTAGATTAGATTGGGTTAATTTAGATTAGATTGGGTTAAGTTAGATTAGATTAGCTTAATTTAGATTAGATTGGGTTAATTTAGATTAGATTAGGCTAATTTAGATTAGATTACATGTAGGTTAATTTTGATTAGATTAGGTTAGTTTAGATTAGATTAGGCTAATTGCTTTCGTTGTTCCTCTGCCTAGAACAGCCTTAATCGTCAGTTAGTTTAGATTAAATTATATTAGATTAGATTAGAGATGATCTTCAACGTATTTTCCTATACTCATTATCCGATGTTGATTTGATTGTAGATTCTGAGTTGGCGCTGCTCTACAACGACGAATCAGTGCTCGAGAATCATCATCTAGCCGTCGCTTTTCAGTTGCTGCAGCAGGAAAAATGCGATGTCTTTACCAGCCTCACGAAGAAACAGCGACAGCAACTGAGACATTTAGTCATCGAAATGGTAATCATCATCATCATTGTCATCATCATCGTCATTGTCATTTTCGTCATCATCATTGTCATTATCATCGTCACCATTATCATCATTGTCATCATCATCGTCATCATCATCATTGTCATCATCGTCATCATCGTTGTCATCATCATCGTCACCATTATAATTTTCGTCATCATCATCATCATCATCATCATCATCATCATCATCATCATCATCATCATCATCATCATCATTGTCATTGTCATCATCGTCACCATTATCATCATCATTGTCATTATCATCGTCACCATTATCATCATCATTGTCATTATCATCGTCACCATTATCATCATCGTCATCGTCATAATCGTCATCGAGAGGCAACAGGAAGCCAGTCGTGTAAGTAGAAATGTGAGAGTAGCGAAAAGACTAGCAATGAGTCTAACTGCCGAGTTAATAACTGACTGAAGGGATGATAAGCGTACCTTGGGAAGCCCAGCAAGTAGTGAGTTTCGACAGCAGATAAAAGCATGAACAATTTTAACACCGCGGCGGTCGATTAGATAGTGAGAGCGCTTGGATTGCTACACAGAGTGTAGCCTGCAGTAACTGGTTCGATTCTTCATATTAGCAGGTCGCTATATAGGATAGGAACCTTGAGCGAGTTTGTCACTCACTATTATTTTCGGCGCCATCGTTAGGTAGTAGAGGCGCTAAATAAATGCGCATAATAATGGTAATCAATTTACCTCACATTACATGCGTTGCCTTACATGTGCAATTGCGCATTGGCTCATCGTGTTTGTGTTTTTTGTGTGACCGCTAATTAGGTTTTGGCGACCGATATGAGCAAGCATGTGGAGCACTTGGCCAATCTCAAGACAATGGTCGAACTTCGACGACTGTCTGGAAACAGTCGCATCGAACTGGAAAATCCAAGTCACAGACAGCAGGTATGTGAGACAATGGGTGCGTTATACAATAGGTGGGCGCTACAACTGGTGGGTAATACAACTTGTGAGTGATAAAAAGGTGGGTCAAACCACAGGTGTGTTATGCAACAGGTGGGTAATATAATGGGTGGGTGATTACAAAAAGGTGGTTGAGACAATTATTGTCTCACCCACCTTTTTTATAATTATAATAGGTGCGTTATGCAATAGGTGGGTGATAAAAAGGTGGGCAAGACCACAGGTGTGTTATGCAACAGGTGGGTAATATAACGTGTGGGTGAGACAATGATAAGTGCGTTATACAATAGGTGGGTGATACAATAGGTGGGTAAGACCACAGGTGTGTTATGCAACAGGTGGGTAATATAACGTGTGGGTGAGACAATGATAAGTGCGTTATACAATAGGTGGGTGATACAATAGGTGGGTAAGACCACAGGTGTGTTATACAACAGGTCGTGAGACAACAGGTGGGTGATATGACAAGTTGATTAGACTGCATAGTAAATGTCTTCTATAGGCAAAAGGCTGTCGAGCAATGTTATTGATCGCATCTGGTCGTCAAGTACAATCTCTTGGTTCCGTTGCCTTGTGAATGGCTGAGAGTCGTCAAACCAAGGCCCACTTCAAACTACTTCACTTAGACACCTTTTGGAAGCTACTTTTTCACTAGAGCTTTCAACGCAGTAGAACTCTCTGGATTCCGCCGCAACATTTGCCGAACAGTCCATGTTTCTTACAAGAACATTATTAGGCTACCAATTCATGTGACTTTTCGTAAAAGCAGCAGGTCTGGTATATCCAGTTTCTGAAATCAGAGTTCTCTATGTTTTATTTAATTAATTATTTGACTATAACATTGCATAAATACTAATGTATTATATTAGTATTTAGTTAGGTGCGTTTTTGTCAAATGCGGCAGCTGACAGATTAAATTTTGTTTGGCTGTTAAAATGGAATTTCGTCATTTATGATCGTTTTTCTATTCGATTGTTTCCTCGTAGATTTGCGATTTATTTTATTTTATTGTTTTTTCATTGATTTGATTAATGATTACAGATTCTGAAGAGTCTCGTTCACTGCGCTGATCTGAGTAATCCGACGAAGTCCTGGGAAGTCTATTCCCACTGGACGGATCAGGTGATGGAAGAGTTCTTCCGACAGGGAGACAAGGAGAAACAGCTCGGCCTGGACGTCAGCCCGATGTGCGACCGGGATACGGCGAGGATAGCCAGCGCACAGGTAAGATATCGGACGCTTAGGTGTATGTTTGTTTTCTGTTTGTTTGTGAACTTGTTATAGCGCCCCTTCAAGCTCTCATCTACTCAGAGGCGCTCCCGATTACAGCGCGGAGTTTCACGCCGAAGCGCTGAGCAATTGCGAATGATGGACTTGCCCAAGGTCCCTAAGCGGCGACTTGAGGTGGATTCGAACCTGCAACCCTTCGGCTGCCATGCGACGAACATGCCCACTACGCCACCGAGCCCCACAGGTGTAATTTAGGCTACGTGTGTCATAACTCACAGAAACGGTGGGTGAGAGAATAATTATTATGTGTGATGCAATGGGTGGGTGCTACAAGGAGTGGACGATGCGACAGGTTGGTGGTACAACAGGTTGGTGATGCAAAAACCTGGCAAGTGGTGTGCCGACAATGCAGGGTATGAATTGTCGGGGTTATGGGTTTTAACCCCCGCAAAGGTTTGTCAGCCACTCTGGGACAGAGTAAAGCAGGAAGGTGATCTGACCGACGTCTCTGACGAGCGTAGACTCGGACCCGGCCTGGGCTGATGAACCAAAGTCCACCGTGCCCACCTTCTCGAGGTGCGGACTGTTAGTACCCTTCCTTAGGAAGGCGAACGAACGGGCACGGCAGGCAAAACCAGGGGAAGGCAATGGCAAACCACCCCTGTTAACATGCCAAGAGAATTTTCATGATACACAACAATCCAAGGTGATACATAGTCCTTCTTAAGACTTCATAATTGAGAATTCATTCTTTTACAAGTCACATCATGCTTAGCCACACTAAGACATGTGCAGTAAGTATTAATGTCTCTTGTTTTGCGTGTTAGGTCGGCTTCATCGACTTCGTGGTTCGACCGCTTTGGGAGACGTGGGCAGACCTCGTCTATCCAGACTGCCAGAAGATTCTCGACGCCATCGAATCCAACCGACAACATCATCAGCAACACCTCGACGACAAGGACAACCAGGCGACGACGTGACAACCGTCGTCTCGGCAACCATCGTTGCCTTGACAACCACCGTTGTCATGACAGCCATTGTTGTCATGACAACCACTGTTGTTATGACAACCGCCACTGTCTTGGCAACTACCACTGTCTTGGCAACTACCGTTGTCTAGGCAATAGTTTCCTCTGCACTGAATCACGGTCGTATGTGTTTGGAATTAAAAAATCTTGTGCTGTCAACTGGATATGGAAATGATGGTTTGGGACAGGGTTCTGTGAGCCCTTCCCCAATTCGATTTGCAGATGTTATTTACACGTGTCGTTCTACCACTGCCAGAACTCTCTCATGGTACTGGGTCCAACAGGTCCATAATGGCGTCGGCCTATCCACTGGACCACATCAATCTTTATTTTAAAATGTTGCCAGTTTCAGTTCTCAGGCGGATATTCAGGCTTCAGTCAAAGATCTGAGACTTGGATGTATGTCCATGGACGCTTGCAAGCGACTCGGTCAAGTAGAAACACGTGCACATTTAAATCTCATTGGCAATTGAATTAACCACTGCAAGCCAAGAAATATTGTTCTCAGAAATGCGTATCAACCGTAGCAATGCCAACGTTGTTTGGCTTTGAGATTAATTAATTATTCATTGAATGTAGTCGCAACAGAATAAATTGCAACGGTAGCATGCATAGTGACGGTGTGATAATTATTTCACAACGACGCTGCACTCTGGTGTTGCCAGTTCTGAGGCTGGATAAATCGGGAGGGCGTCAGCTTCGTCATTACACAGAGCCGTCATGGGCAGCTATTAATATTATTATTCTGTAACATTTGAATTCACTACAGAACTTAATTTAACTTTCGTTTGTTAAATGCGCATATGTGGTTCTTCGCTAACAAATATATTTATAATAATGGGATGTAAAAAAATTAATCATCGTGTTTTCTTCGGATCGGTAAACCAGGGCAATATTATATGGTGTCAACAAAGGTTGTCACCGATCGGGCTTTACATGCTCTAACGCATCGTGAAATAAAAGCCTGTCTATGATTGCTGATTCGCCCACCACTGCACTAATCTGATTGTGTCACCAATAGGCCTACTATATTTATTGCCTTCTGTGCTGGCAATGCCACCAAGTTGCTAATGGCAACATATGGCGTGTTGTCATGTGGTCCCTATCTCATGATGCCGCTGTGGTCCTTGTCCACGCCTTCGTAACTAGCAGAATTGATCATTGCTGTTCAATCCTTGCTGGTCACCCATCTAGCTTAATAGGGCGTCTTGACCGGGTCATGCGCTCTGCTGCTCGGCTTATTGGTCATATCCCAAAATTTGCCCCAATTTCTGCCTACATGCGTGATGTTCTGCACTGGCTTTCAGTTCCGCAGCGCATCTCGTACAGGATAGCAGCACTTGTCTGGCGGTCCTTAATTGGTAGTGCGCCTTCCTACTTATCTGATCTCTGTCGCCCTGTCTCTGTCGTAGCCTCCCGTAGAATTTTACGCTCCTCGACCAATGGAGAGCTGCTGGTCCCTCGAACCCGCTCTGCTACCAGACAGCATCGAGCCTTTTCGGTTGTTGGCCCATCCACATGGAATGGGCTCCCGCTTGCACTACGCTTACTACCTCGGAATAATTTGCCTGCTTTCTACAAGTTGCTCAAGACCTATCTTTTTAGCTGTGACTTGACTGGGAGCGCCTCTGAGTAGGCTTCTTGAAGGGGCGCTATATAAGTTTTCGGAATGAATGAATGAATGAACATACTATTGTCTGCTCTGATATTGTGCAGCAATTAATGCCACCAAGTTGCTAATGGCAATAGCATACTATTGTTTGCTCTGACAGCATTGCCATCAATATACAATGTCGCCAATATAAAATACGATATCAGCAAAAAGGTTTAGAGTGTAGCCTATAACGCACATTCCAAGCATCCTTACTTCTACCATTAGTGGCATAATTATATAGGTCTATGACAAATTATTCATTTTATTTAGTTTTTACCTAGGTTAAACATTTTAATGCAGATTGTGTACACGGCAGCGTCAAATCGATAAGCATCAAATCGAATCGAAATTCGTCTTTTAGACGCAAAAAGCTTAGCCTACTCAGGTGGGTGCAACTTAGAAAAGCGACATGTATCGGCCTATTACGAAATCATATTCCCATAGGCGTAGGAGGCGGGGTCCGGGGGGCAAATGCCCCCCAAATTTCGAGCAAATGTGTTTTTCGGGCAAAACAGGCATAGGATAATTTTTCCGGGCACACGGGGGGTAAAACAGCTATATTCTCAGAAGATTTGTCGCTTTTCTAAGCCCCCAATTGTTTGGTGGCTGTGGCCTATGTGTACACTCTATTGACAATTCATATAAGGCAATTCCGCAACAGGAGTTGCAAATCTATTGTTCTTTTTTAAATTTATCGTTTTGTGTTCCTTGATTGTATTTAGTGTTTGGCGTTAAGCAACATTGATGAACAATGCCGGGCAAACTGCCCCATTCAATCACTGTAGCGTTTGCATGGACATAATTAAGCCAGGAGATGACTTTATCTGTACTTTATGTGGCACTCCTTGCCATGAAAATTGTATCATTAATAATACTATTGATTTAAACGCGGACTCCTGGGCGTGCAAAGATTGCATGGAAAATTCGCAATCATCCACTGAGGGACTTGACCCAACGTCTAACATATTGAATTTTGATAAATTTCCTAAATTTAACATCTTACAAATATCGGATGATGAGGATCTTAGCAAACCTTGCTTCAACAATAATGAATTGGATTCCGATTCCAATTACTTTATAGATCTCGTAAGAGAATGCAAATATTTGACTCCCTCGCAATCTGCAAATAGATTCCATAATGACACACCTTCCTTCACCATAATGCATCTTAACATTAGAAGTATATTATAAACTCCAAATTGAATCAGGCTCAATCATTGTTGCAACAATTACCTGCCTCGATTTTTGCAGTTACTGAGACTTGGTTAAATGATACTACGGCAGACACCATTCACATTTCTGGTTACAAATTTGCCTACAGAAATAGAAAGGTGGGAGGGGGCGGGGGTGTTGGGTTTTTTGTCAGAAAGGGCATTGACTTTAGGGAAATGACCATCCCTGAACAATTTACCACCTTTGAGAGCCTGTTTATCACTGTCCCCTCTCACAAGGACACGGATATTATAGTAGGAGTCATCTACAGAGCACCTGGCACTAACCTGGATCTTTTTAACACTGAATTTGAATCATTAGTTGACTCCCTAACACTCAATAAAAGTAGGAAAAAGAGGATTTTTATAGCTGGAGACTTTAACATTAATTTATTAGCATCAGATTCTCACAGTCCTACCACTGATTTCATTGACTGTCTCACTTCTCACCACTTTCTTCCTACAATACTCCAACCTACAAGGATAACCACCACCACAGCCACATTAATTGACAATATCTTTACTAATTGTACCACTTCGGTTATTAACTCTGCTATTATAGTATCTGACATCTCGGATCACTTGCCTGTCATAACTTGGGTTGAAAACACCCTCAAACCCCATAACAAACCCAGTAATTTCCGACTAACAAGAGCTATCAATGACAATACCATTCTTGCATTCAGACAGCTGTTAGAAAGAGTTGACTGGTCACCCATATTATCTCTTTGCAGTAATAACGAGACTGACTTAGCATACAATTTATTTGTTAACTTAATTAAACAAAATTACGACTTAGCTTTTCCTCTACGACCAAAGTCGACTGCTAAAAGAAAAACTCCTCAAAATCCTTGGATGACTCGAGGGCTGTTAAACTCTACTAAAAGAAAAGAAAAACTTTATGTTAAATTTATAAAAAAATCCCACACCAGTAAATAAAGCCAAATTTACCACCTATCGCAATAAATACAAAATTGTTCGCACAAAAATGGAACAAGATTACTATGCCAATGAATTTGCCAAGTATAATGGCAACATAAAACAAACGTGGCATTTAATTAAATCTATTGTTAAGTCGGAAAATATGAATATACAATTAGAGGAACTATTAATCAACGGCAAAACGATTGATGACCCGGCGCTCATAGCGCATACTTTTAACACTCATTTTGCAAATTTGTCCAAACTTTTAGCGCAAAAAATACCACCCTCAGCCAAGCCATACCAAGACTACATGCCAGCTTCTGCACTTAATTCCTTTGCTGTCCTACCGACTTCCTTTCAAGAGCTATTAACTATCAACACAACCCTCAAAGACACCCACAGCACTGGTCCTGATGACTTGAATCCACATGTATTGTCTTCTCTCATGGACTTATTAGCATCTCCACTTAGCGAGGTGATAAATTGTTCACTTAGAACTGGAATAGTCCCATCGGACATAAAATTAGCAAAAATTACACCTATCCATAAGCAAGGTAATAAAAATGAGGTTTCAAATTTTAGACCAATCTCTATAGGCTACTACCATTTTTTTCTAAATTTTTTGAGAGGGTAATGTACGACCGCCTCTACTCTTTTATCACCCAGAACAAAATATTATACCCCTTTCAACATGGCTTTCAAACAGAACACTCAACCTTTATGTCATTACTGGATATACAAGACAAAATATCTCATGCTATGGATAATAATGAATATTCCATTGGCATTTTTCTCGACTTAGCTAAAGCTTTCGATACCGTCAGCCATAATATCCTGTTAAATAAACTTGAGAATTATGGGATCAGAGGTATCGCATTCACATGGTTTACAAATTACTTAAACAACCGCCACCAACAAGTCTCATGCAATGGGAAATTATCCAGCTTCCAAAAAATTGTTTTTGGGGTCCCTCAAGGCTCAATCCTGGGGCCTCTTTTATTTCTAATATACATTAATGACCTCCCTAGCTCTGCAACTTTTTTACATTACATCCTATTTGCTGACGATTCGAATGCTTTTTACTCCCACCCCTCTTATGAACAGTTAATTAAAATAGCAAATAATGACCTAGAAATGGCCAGTGAATGGTTCAGAGCCAACAAGCTTTCACTGAATATTGCAAAAACCAGTTATATAATTTTTAGATCTAGTAAAAAAAAAACTTGCTCCACCTCTTGATAGTAACTTGCTAATTGATAATATATCAATACCGCAAGTATACTCATCTAAATTCCTGGGGGTACACATTGACCAGCACTTAAAATGGAATATACACCGTGAGGCATAAAAAACAAAGCCCCTAGAAAAATTGTTATAATTTTAACAATATTCAAGCAATGCCAATGAAATTCAGGAAATTTATAGCTAAATAGCAGGCAATGTAAACAGATTTTCAGTTTTTACTCAGTTTGCCTTCAGCTTCTACGCATGCGCGAAGTTGCTTACGCCATACACGCACCACCGAGTCAATAATTCGCTGGTCAAGATCGTTCCAAGCTTGCATGATTCGCTCATGAAGAACCTTCAACATCACGGACCTGTGTATTGTACACCATTTCCCGCATGCATCTCCATATTTTATAATCGACGAGATTCAGATCTGGGCTGTTAAGGGCCATGTTGCGGAAAACAGAGATATTGCAGCCGACCGCCTTTTACGCACACGTCCGACGTTTAGAAAATCCCTGACGAAGCCAGGCGGTGTTTCTTCTCTGGGGCGCACGTCAATTCACTTTGTTAAACCGCGGGTGAAAATCAACGGCCAACACTACAGAAATGTTTTACTCATGGAACGCCTTCTGCCTGAAATTCGAGAACTCTGAATATTGCTTATTTCAGCAAGGTGGTACTCTAGCGCACAGAGCGCGAGAAACGGTTGCACTTCTGACGAATGAAACTCCTGACTTCATAATTCCTACACTATGGACCCTCACAGCCCATGAGAATCCCGTCGATTATAAAATACGGGGAACGCAGGAAATGGTGTACAAAACATGTAATGGTCCGTGATGTTGAAGATCTTCGAAAGCGAATCGTGAAAGCTTGGAACGATCTTGCTTGAACAGCGAATTTATTGACTAGGCGGTGCGTGAATGGCGCAAGCGACTTCACGCATGCGTAGAAGCTAAAGGCGGACAGTTTAAGTACAAACTTATAACCTGTTTACATTGCCTGCTATTTAGCTATAATTTTCCTGAATTTCATTGACATTGCTTGAATATTGTTAAAATTATAAAAAAAAATCTAGGGGCTTTGTTTTTTATGCCTCACGGTGTACACACAGCTGAGATTTCCCAAAAAATTTCAAAAAATATAGGCATAATTCACAGAATAGCCTATCTCCTTTCACCTCATGTACTAAAAACATTATATTTTACACTTATACACCCATACTTAAGTTACTGCAATCTCATTTGGACATCTACATACGACACTCACCTAACTAAGCTAAATAGACTGCAGAAAAAAGCCATAAGAATTATTACTAAATCTCCCTTTAATGCTCACACTCAGTGCCGGCGCTAGCACCCCCCGTACCCCCCGGCCGGGGGGGGCCCCGAGTTTGAAGGGGGCCCCCAAATTTGGCTGGTCATTATGCCTATTTGTGACTGTACAGATCCGGTCTGGTGCATACCTCAACTAACCATACGGCACTGCCATAGCAGATCTAATGCAAATATCATACTGATTTTGGGCATAAGTATAAAGCTTTTAGAGTTTGAAAGGGGGCCCCCAAATTTAGCTGGTCATTATGCCTATTTGAGACTGTACAGATCCGGTCTGGTGCATGCCTCAACTAACCACTTGGCACTGCCATAGCAGACCTAATGCAAATATCGTACCGATTATGGGCGTAAGTTTAAAGCCATTTAAACTTACTCAGGCAATTTCGTCCACTTTCTCAAACACAATGTTTATAAATTGTAACTGATCCTAATTGCTAATTGGATGAGCCCTCCAAATAAAACATGCGTGAGGCCTAAACATTAAAGCCTGTGTGGGGTCCCAGATGTCCTTGGTATGTGTCTGATCTCAAGTTTGCAAGGGGCCTCAAATGTAGCTGGTAATTATACCTTTCATGACTGTTCAATCCTGAAACCACGCACCGAATTATGTTTTAACGCAAATCATACAAAATAATATTACGCAAACTAATAGAGCATTGTCCTTCAACCAAAGAGGAGACTTTGGGGGTGTGGACAGGGGCACGGCCCCACAATTTATGGTTGAGACGGAATCCTTGTATCTCCAATATTTCAGAAATATTTCATAAGTATCATCCACTGCCCATCAATAATGATCAATTTTGTTAAGATGACAGCCTTTAAATGCTACCATTACAGTTGGCAAATCGGACAAATATAAACAATGGAGAGGGCACACTCTGAAGTCCTAAACCACGACTAACGTACAGCATTGAAAAATGAGCAATTTTTGTAAAGTTGACAGGTTAAAATTCTACCATTACAGCATGGAAATTCCAAAAATTTAACAATTGGGATACATTTATTGAAGTCTTACACCATGTCTTTCAGCACTTACATTATGATTTTTTTTTACTGAGATGACAGCTCAAGGTATGGGGGGCCCCAAGTTTTTTTTTCGGGGGGGGCCTCAGGTACTCTAGCGCCGGCACTGCTCACACTAGCCCCTTATACCAACAATTGAACGTGCTAAAAATATCCCAAATTAAATTCATCCAAACTAGCACATTTATGTATAAGTATGACAACAACCTTCTTCCGCTTGCATTCTCATCCTATTTTAGACCTAACTTATATACTAAAGGCATTAGAAATAATAGAGCCTACATAAGTGTCTTTGCAAAAACGAACACTAGAAAATTTTCTATTAAGTACCAGGGTCCATAGGCGCAATCACGTCCTAAACGTTGGGAGGGACCAAATGAATCACGTCCTAAAAGTTGGGGGACCATAATGATAAAGTCAATGGGACCACTCAAAAGTTGGGGGGGACGCGTCCCGTGGGTCCCATAGGGTGGTTGCGCCTATGCCAGGGTCCTCTTTTATGGAATAACATACCAGAAAGTATTCGTGCATCCAGGAGTCTCGCTCAGTTTAAAATCCAAATCCGTGCATACACATTAAACAATGTAAAATGAACTCCTTTGTTTAACCAATGTTCATGCTTATTATTATGTTTTTGATATATGTTTTGAGGGAAAGTATCCCGTTGCTTCTGTTCATTTGCTTTCAAAGCACCGCCATTAATTAATTAATTAATTAATATCGCATCTGCTTTTTATCTTCTATTGTTACCCCAATGAATTTTCTGGTAAATAGGCCCCACTAGCGGGATCATTCCCTTCGGGTAGCCTATTGGTTCTGCCACACTCAGTATTGGTTGCTTACTTGTCCATATAATCGCAAATGTTAACTAGCAATCAATCACTGTGTGTACTATCCTGTAAGCAAAATTGTCTGCTTGTCTTTGCTTTTTTGGTGGATCAATAAACCAATAGAATTGAATTGAATTGAAAAATGACTAAAAAAGGTCATCATAAAATTTGCCCGAAATGAAAATATGTCGGTGACTCGCGGTCCGACAAAAAAATGTAAGTGTACTTTTTGGGCAAAAGTCAAATCCTTGCCCCCCTTATCACATGGGAATGTTGGTTCTTTCATGCGAGAAGACTGGTCTGGCATTCGACGAATACATGATGATGATATGATCGTAGCACAACATTCCCATCATTATCAGTTCTGCTGAATATAGCTCCATCTGAGTTGAGCGGGTTCTCGCTCTCTTCGCTCTGTATTTAACAGGATATGTGTTGGATCGTAGTTTCTTCTGTCCGCACAGCCACCAGACAGAATCGTGCCTTCTCGGTGATTGGCCCTCGATCGCTTTGGAACGGGCTCCCTTTGAGGCTTTGACGCTGCACTTGTCCACCAGGGCCGAGATCTAAAAAAAACCAGTCCTCTTCAGCCGTGCTGGAGTCGGAAACGCTTCTGAGTAGGCCTATATTCGCCCCAGAGGTATAAATAATGAATGAATGAATGAATGAATGAATGAATGAATTCTATTATTTTTGGCAGGCTATACCCGGTAGGCCTAGCCAATTATCACGCTGCGTATAGGCAGTGTGAGAAATGTGGAAAAACGACTGGGGTTGGACTATGATCCACTTAAATTGAACTGGGGTGTGAAAAGCGGACTTTACTGTGGAGCTCTAAGAAAGACTGGAGGGTTAAAACCCCCAACCCCCGGCAATTCTCGCTCTGTGCCTACATATTTTATTCGAAGAGTAAGACGTACCTGCTTGACTCTGGGGGGTGAGTAGGCCCTATGCCTAGACCAGTTTAGTATCGAGTACCGCATTGATAGTCGGATTTTCTGGGTCGTAATCATCATCATGATCATCATTACTTAACCTAAAAACTTCAAGAGAATCAAATGAATCACCATGCAGTTGGTCATTCGATCATGGCATAATTCTTCTCAAAAATTGTCCTCTCGAATCTTATGCCGATGCAAGAGAATCTGAAGTTCTGAACCTGGCCTATTTTGTACGTCAAGCCTAATAACTTAGTTGTCGTGTTTCTGCATTCGAAACTGTTTATGAACAGTTTCGGATGCTGTCGACATTCTATTGTGACGTCATCTCTTTGTTCTAGAGCACTATTATTACGTCACTAATTTCGTCTATGGACAAATTTATATAATTATAATGATGGTGTTAGGTTATTAGGCTCACCGTGTTCTATAATTATAGTTATGGACTTCGCATTGTGACGGCTTCTTCTTGTATACTAGGCCTACAATATGTTATTGCGTCACTATATATAGATTCAAGTTGCTGCTGCATCTGTACTATTATGACGACATATCCTTTATCTACAACTGTATTGTTAGTAATTTGTTACGTCATTAGTAGCATGTATGTACAGTATTAGCCTACGTTCCTATGATAATGGCTGTAGGCCTATATAATTCGGTAGGCCTATTGTGACCGCGTCAGACTTCTTTTTATTCTACAAACAGTTTTGTTACGTCATTAACCTTGTTCATAATCATAAACCTAGTACCTACCGCTGACTTCCTGTTACAAGCATAGGCGCAATCACGCCCTAAAAGTTGGGGGGGGGACCAAATGAATCACGTCCTAAAAGTTGGGGGGACCATAATGATAAAGTCAATGGGACCACTCAAAAGTTGGGGGGACGCGTCCCGTGGGTCCCATAGGGTGGTTGCGCCTATGGTTACAAGGCTACCCTTGCTACATGGACTTTTGTTAAAATTGTGAGGAAATATGCATGAAGGAAGATTACTAGCCTATATATGCCTAGCCTAAATATCAGGCAGGGATTAGGAAAATATATAGGGGAAAGTACCCTAAGATGGGACGGTTCCTAAGATGGGACACACCCATTATTATTGTTATTCAACAGAGGATGCCACTATTTAGAGTTGCGAATGTTGTATCCCACAATATTAGATCCCGCAAACCAACTATTACTACTAGCGATGCTGTTCCTTTGATTTTATTGATTTTTGAAATTTTTCATGCCCGCTGATGCTATTTCATTTTCGTCGATTTTTCCACACAACAAGATAAACTTCATACATCTCTATCACTTTATGGTATATGCTAATAATAGCTTCATTATAATTGTTAATTATTTATTCTACATAGCTGTAGGCTAAGTAATAAAGAAAATATTTGTTGTGGAATGTTCTTCAACGGTGTGTCATAAGATGGGACACCATAAGATACCATAAGATGGGACACCACTGTTTAGGCTATGATGTTATGTCATAATTATGATCTATTTGTGCAAAATAAATACAATGGTTACAAATTGTTAATGGCATTGATTTTATTTATTGATTGTAGGTAATGACTTATTGCAGAAAGTCTTGTCAAGGCTCATGGAATGAGCAACAGAAATTTTTGCAATCTGACATCATGGAAATTGTTGTCCCATCTTAGGAGAATGGGTGCTTAAAGTCTTAGAAATTATAAGACTCAACAATTTTCTCTGTTGTTGACAAATTTTAATAACAGAACCATAATTATATAAATCATTCTATTGCTATTACATTGACTGCATATTGAAATTTTCACAATCCGACGTCATGGAAATTGTTGTCCCATCTTAGGAGCATGGATGCTTAAGATGGGACACTTTGGTACTTTTAAAAAATGGCAACAATACTACATTTTTGGATAGTTATTTAAATTTTACAACCACCATTCGAAAGTTAAATGCCTATGCCGTATATAAGTGCGGTTTAGGTTAACATGATGCCTTTTGCTACGGAAAAATCGGCAGACGCTGTTAGGTGTCCCATCTTAGGGTACTTTCCCCTATCAAAATCTCGATCTAACCTACATGTACTTTACAGTACTTTCTGGCCTTCAAAGCACAGCTGGGAAATGCACCTATTGTCTAAATACCTCCCAAACTATTCATGCTTGGTTATAATTATTCGTTAGACGTAATAGGCCACAATGTCAAGAATCGTGGGTTATGTCTACAATGAATCAATGGTCTGGCCCTCTACGCTATAGCTAGGCTATGGGCGCGTTCGTTTCCATTTAGGCCCTAATTGATCCTTTCATCCGCATTCTTCAATTTAGCAGTTTCCTGTCATTCTATCACAATTTCGAAACTAAACTAATGACCCGTTTTCCACATATTTCTCTCACTGTTTAAAGGCATTTCTCCCCCCTGGAGTTTTCGAGCCGAGATTGCTTCTGAATAGTTATAATAGAGGCGCTATAAATCTATAAAGCTTCTCTGACTCCATAGATATTCTTCTCTCCGTGGTCACCCAAATCACCTCTTGGATGACCTCAAATCTCCTCTGCCTTAACCCCGCCAAGACAGAATTTATACTAATTGGCCTCAGAGAACAACGCAAGAAAATTCCTGATCCCTCTATTTCCTTCAACAATGACTCTTCTTCCAACCACACTTTCTCCGCAAATTCTCCTGTCCGAAACCTAGGTGTAATCTTTGACCAGCATCTTAGCTTCTCCGACCACATAACCCAACTTTCCCGCACTTGTTTCATGCACATACGAGATCTCCGCAGAATCCGACCTATGCTCGACTTTAAAACTGCATCCACAATAGCCACATCCATAGTTCATGCGAAACTTGATTACTGCAACTCTCTCTTCCTAAACATTGATATAACCCAAATTAACCGCCTCCAAGCTATCCAGAATGCCCTCGCCCGTGCAGTGACGAAAACCCCCAAACGTCACCACATCACTCCTGTCCTGAAATCACTTCACTGGCTCAAAATACCTGAACGCATTGAATACAAAGTCCTCTCACTCACTTACAATACACTTCAATCATCCCAGCCGTTCTACCTTCGTCAGTTGTTCACCATCCAGCCACCTCGTTCAACACGCTCCTCATCCTCCATTACACTGCTTCGCCCTCCCATCACTTCATCACTGAAATTTGCAAACCGCTCCATAGCCATTGCCGTTCCACCTCTCTGGAACAAACTTCCGCCAGCACTTCGGCAAACTTCCGACCCATCATACGAACTCACCACAACTCCACCTCTCGCTATCTCCCCACAGGTCTTTCACTCAAAACTGAAAACATTGCTCTTTCACAAATCCTATCCTGATTCCTCCTCTTCTCATCACATCCCTCGTCATTTCAATTCTAAACATCACCCACCTTAGCCGTCCATCTATCTGCCTGCCTGACTCTCCGGACTTGACCCGCTGCCTATCGATTTTGTTTTGATTGAGCGCCTGTGAATAAGCTGGTTCCCGCGACTTGGCTTTTGTGGGCGCTGTAGAAGTTTCGAGATTACGATTACGATTACGATTACGATATTGATGCACGATTTAGTTTCTGTTTGCGAATCATGTCAACCATAAAGTATATATTTCTTCGAGTACGCTAAATACACAATAATCCACATAATCGTAATCGTAATCGTAATCTCGAGACTTCTACAGCGCCCACAAAAGCCAAGTCGCGGGAACCAGCTTATTCACAGGCGCTCAATCAAAACAAAATCGATAGGCAGCGGGTCAAGTCCGAAGAGTCAGGCAGGCAGATAGATGGACGACTAAGGTGGGTGATGTTTAGAGTTGAAGTGGCGGAGGATGTGAGGAGAAGAGGAAGAATCAGGATAGGATTTTTGAAAGAGCAATGTTTTCAGTTTTGAGTGAAAGACCTGTGGGGAGATAGCGAGAGGTGGAGTTTTGGTGAGTTCGTATGATGGGTCGGAAGTTTGCCGAAGTGCTGGCGGAAGTTTGTTCCAGAGAGGTGGAACGGCAATGGCTATGGATCGAGCGGTTTGCGAATTTCAGTGATGAAGTGATGGGAGGGCGAAGCAGTGTAATGGAGGATGAGGAGCGTGTTGAACGAGGTGGCTGGATGGTGAACAACTGACGAAGGTAGAACGGCTGGGATGATTGAAGTGTATTGTAAGTGAGTGAGAGGACTTTGTATTCAATGCGTTCAGGTATTTTGAGCCAGTGAAGTGATTTCAGGACAGGAGTGATGTGGTGACGTTTGGGGGATTTCGTCACTGCACGGGCGAGGGCATTCTGGATAGCTTGGAGGCGGTTAATTTGGGTTATATCAATGTTTAGGAAGAGAGAGTTGCAGTAATCAAGTTTCGCATGAACTATGGATGTGGCTATTGTGGATGCAGTTTTAAAGTCGAGCATAGGTCGGATTCTGCGGAGATCTCGTATGTGTATGAAACAAGTGCGGGAAAGTTGGGTTATGTGGTCGGAGAAGCTAAGATGCTGGTCAAAGATTACACCTAGGTTTCGGACAGGAGAATTTGCGGAGAAAGTGTGGTTGGAAGAAGAGTCATTGTTGAAGGAAATAGAGGGATCAGGAATTTTCTTGAGTTGTTCTCTGAGGCCAATTAGTATAATTTAATTATAATAATAATTAATATAATTTAATAATGTAATTAGTGCAAATCCCCAGAATATCTCAGCTTATTCACCGCGGCGCTATTCCAAATCAAAAGCCAGAGTTGTCCTTTCGTTCCGGTGCAGGTCAATATTATAAATTTATAATATTATTTCGAGCACCGCTACCTAGGCATATTTCTTTTATCACCGAGCTTCGCTTTAGCATTCTATTCTAAATAAATCGTGTACATTTAAACTGAATTAGCCATTTATGATCGATCCGGATTTATATATAATTGTAATACGGTATTTTAGGCCCCATGGTAGGTCTACAGCTTGTAGGCATAGGCGCAATCACGTCCTAAAAGTTGGGGGGACCAAATGAATCACGTCCTAAAAGTTGGGGGGGGGGCATAATGATAAAGTCAATGGGACCACTCAAAAGTTGGGGGGACGCGTCCCGTGGGTTCCATAGGGTGGTTGCGCCTATGCTTGTAGGCTACCAATAGGCTAGACGTAGGCTACTAGCCTAGCTTCTAGTTGCTAGTCAATTGGTCAATCAGGCTACGATTAATTTAGGATAGTCCTCTGGAATGTCATAATTTTTTTGATGCTCTATTCGAATTATCACCAGTTTACGCTTTTGACTGATTTTTTAAGCGCTATAAGCACTTGTTTCTAAGACATTTTAAGCTGTATGTATTATACCGGCAGGTGGCAGTAAGACAAAACTACGACGTCAGTGCGTGTGCACTGCCTGCTGTTCATATAACGTCGACAGTGTTGTACGTGTTAAATGCCGATAGACCGTAGTAGACAAGATTGCTATTAAATGTTTATTTGCTAGCGAAAGGCAAAATGTCGACTGAAATAAATAAGCACATGATGCCATACGAATCGATACGACTGTACGTGCTTTATTTTAACTTTGTTTTGCAGATAGCAACGTTTGTAAATAATTGTTGGCCTACACACCCCTGTTATTCGAATGATCTCCGGACTTCTGTATACATCCGGCACACTCACTGAACTATAAAGTACTCCGCCAGTGTTCGCGCACTCTGGCAGTGCCAGTCCTAGGCCTGGATAAAGGAGGAGGGCGACGCTAATGATATCTGCTATCACACAGTGTCGTTAAATTGAAACAACCACTGAACTATATTACTTTGATCTCTTCAGCCGAAATTCATTCGGTTCATTATATGCATTTATATAGCGCCTCTTCAAGGGGACTACTCAGAGGCGCTCGAAATGGTGCAAACGGAAGAAATATTAGCGTTTGAATCGCTCAGATTCCAAGACCAATGGCGTGATAACTAGTTGAGACAATAATGATAATAATAATGATAATAATGATAATGATAATAATGATCATATTGATATTAATAATGATAATAATAATGATGATAATAATGATAATATATGATGATAGTGATAATGAAAATGATAATAATAATAATGATTGTTTTATTTCAAACTGACACAACGCAGTACGATTACAATCTGTAATGAACGACGGATGATCACAAGTTTTTACAGGAGTCGAATATAACTGTTGGCAGCCATGCAAGGCGGCCATCGCTTCCTACTGCTCAGTTTACTAATGCCATCTGATGATTGGAAGGTTGAGTGAACCTTTTTGGAGTGTAGTGTAAGCGATTCCGCATTAGTGTGCTCTTCGTGCCATGGAGTGAGTGTCTGCCATTGCTCTATGCGGCATGTGCACCCCGCCCCCACTGGCTTTCTTCCTTACATTCAAACATTTTACCTTGTTATTAAATTAGTGAATTTTCTCTAGTGAATGTTGATGAGATTCGTTGATATTCTGTCGCTAGTCACATAAGTCCGTCGCATTTCTACGTCGAACCTGAGGAACCGAACAGTCGAGATCTTGTCGTTATCGATCGGGTTTCGCACGAAATCCTATTGACCAGTTAGTTCGTTAATTAATTCATTTTATTCATTTGATTTAAGTAAGTAAGTAAGTAGGTATAACCTTTGTTGCTCTATCAGCAAATGTATATTGAAGCATGGAAATAGGATGCAGAATAAAACAGAGAAGCATTAATAAAGAATAGTAATAACGTTGTGATAAAGTTGCGGCAGCCGTACACATGCGCCGTCCGTCAAATTGATGGTGTTAGTGTTACAGGAAATGGTGGGTTCATGGGTCACAGGTACGTGCTGCAGAGGTGCTGTACTCGAGTTGTAACGACCAGTTTTAGAATCATTCTAAGATGTTCTAATGTTCTTACGTAGCAACAGATTATGAGTGTTGTAATCTGTATGGTCCAATGCTTTGGGCCTACGGAGAGGCACTCTCAATGCAGTCGAATAATGCCTAAGATTCTGCAGTCTGAAACAAATTGTATGAATTAGGAGTGTTTTGTGTGGCTATCATTATTACTTGTGTTTAGATATGAAAGGAAAATTGATAAAGAACTACGTTGAAATGTTGGAGTTGACTTGACTGGTACTTATATTATTGTACACAGTACACACCAAGTTTTAATGCAAATGTATTGCTATGAACAAATGTTGAAAATTTTATGACTTCACAAATCTATCGTAGCGTGGGCCTATATTAGATTTTATAGAGTGCATCTTGCAGTACTGACTATTCAGAGACACTCTCAGCGTGACAGCCCCAAGGGAATTAGAAAGACTTCTAGCAGAAGATGATACAGATAGGTGAAGACCTTCTGACAAAAATACGTTAAGGCCTTCTGACAAAGAGATGTTTAGGCTTTCTCACAAATGGTAATTATGTTAAGACCTTCTCACTGACGATATGTTGAGACCTTCTCACTAAGGATACGCTAATACCTTTCCCATTATCGATATGTTCCGACCTTGGAATGACATGTTTTCACGTTTCAGAAAAGGAAAACCAGATCCCACCTGGCTCTGAAGTGAAATCAATTTACGGCATTTTCGGAGTCATTCATTTGTTAGGAGGTAAATTTTTTAATCTCAGAGTTGTTTTAGTTGCTTTTCAAAACTGAAAAATATTCCGTTTCACTTTAGATAATTCTTTCTCATGAAAATGAATTTGGAAATAAGAAAAAGGCAATTATTAGCTTTCCATTTTGCACTGGTCAGTAAAGATGCCATCATGAGAACACCTGCATATTTTAGTGAAGTGGTTGCTGTTAAATTTCATTGCGTCATGTAGCAAAAATGATTATGTGCAGTGGACCCTCCTCCTTTATCCTGGCACCACTTTAAATAGCACTTGACTACTTTTCTTTCACCCTGCATCTAATTCCTTAGGAAAGAATTGAAATACTAGTTTTGAATTCTATCTATTGAGACCGAAATTCTGTAGAGATGTTGTTTAAAATATTCTGTGACGTTTTCTTGGACGATCAGTCAGTTTGTTTGTTTATTCAAAACATCAGGCTGGTAGAGTGCAGCTTGGTACATTTAACAATCCGTGGCTGGCCTTGCGACCTGGAATGGACTTCCTACTACCCTTCGTCGAATGCTTATTAGTCTCTCTCTGTCTCATGTCTCATTGTTCTTAAGGCTGTCGTTGTTCTTAAGACTGTCATTGTTCTTAAGACTGTCATTCTTAAGACTGTCATTCTTCTTAAGACTGTCCTATCTGATCGGGGTTGGACTGGGAGCACTTCTGAGCAGTCAACCTTGATGACACTATTTCAAATTGCTAAAGTAAATAGATAAATAGACTAGTTGTTTCAAGGTTTTATACATGTGTGTTCTGTTGGATAGGACTTCTTGCTGCTACCGGTTTGTGCAGTAGCTATGATATATGTTTTAGGTCCATATCTGATCGTTATAACAAAGCGAGCAAAAATCGGCAATGTGGACGAGAAGACGATCTGGAAAGTGACTGGAACAGAAATCATTCCATATCAGCGCACGCTGCTCCACTTGAATGAACAGCAGGTGAGGGAAGATTGGTCGGATATGAAAGGTACGAAAGATAATGAAATGTCAATAAAATGTGAAGATACGAAAAGGTAAGAAATAAAATTTTCAATAAAATGTGAAGATATGAAAAGGTAAGAAAGATAATTATCAATAAAATGTGACGTATGAAAAGGTAAGAAAGATAACTTTCAATAAAATGTGAAGATATGAATAGGTAAGAAAGATAATTTTCAATAAAATGCGAAGATACGAAAAGGTAAGAAAGATAATTTTCAATAAAATGCGAAGATACGAAAAGGTAAGAAAGATAATTTTGAATAAAATGCTAGGATACGAAAAGGTAAGAAAGATAATTTTCAATAAAATGTGAGGATATGAAAAGGTAAGAAAGATAATTTTCTGTAAAATGTGAGGATATGAAAATGCAAGAAAGATAATTTTCAATAAAATGTGAAGATATGAAAATGCAAGAAAGATAATTTTCAATAAAATGTGGGGATACGAAAAAAGGTAAGATACATAATGATCATTAAAGTATGAAGATATGGAACTGCAAGAAAGATGATGATGATGATTTCGCCCGTTCTGCAACAATTTCAGAACCGTTCCTTCTCTGTGCTTTGTTGAACAACCTGGAACAAACTTATGCGACAGCTCCCAACATTTTCTCAGTTTCACCAACTGTTGAAGAGTCCAGCTTTTTTGCTTTAATCTGGGCTGGTAGCGCCTAGGAGTAGGGATCTTGAACAGGTGCTATATAAATTCTATATTCAATTTATTGATGAAATATGGAGATCTGAAAGATTTTTAGATAATGACTGACACATGATGAGCAACGTTGAAGTTGTAAATACAATCTTGGAATAATTTTTCTGTAACGAAACGTTAGTTGATCAGAAGTTTTGTTGTGATGTCATCCTTTGCAATGGAATATGTCCAAACATTTGCAAAATTGCATGCGAGTACGCCAAAGCCGTTCTTTTCAGCTGTGGTTGGATTACAATGGTTTTATTGTTTGTTGTTCTGTCGTTAGGTTCAGGACAATGGTCGTTATCTGTTGATGGTGGAATCTGTTTTGGCGATGGATAGCTTCTACTACTCGGTGACATACGACCTGACGCACACAATGCAACGTCTCTTCAACACGAGCCCCGACTTCAAGAATATTCCGCTTCACGAGCGAGTTAGTACGCCGCTCTTTGTCTCTGTGTCTCTCATTTTCTCTGTGTCTGTCTATTTGTCTGTTTGTTTGTCTGTCTGTGTGTCTTTCCCTCTTCATCTTCATCAGGGCCAGACATTGTGCTGTAAGTCTGAAGAACTGAATAGGGGCAAGCTCCTAAATGCCTTTGTGTCTCTTCCCACCCTCCAGGGGCGGATCTAGGAGGGGCCAATCCGGCGATGTCCCTCCCCTATTTCAAAAGTGCATGGGACGTGGCCCCCATTTGGTTTCAACAAGCATTAAATCAATGCAGTGGGAGAGAAAAGTAGGATACGGCCGACGGGCCACCACAGTATGAGCAAACGGTTTTAAATAGTGTTATCAATAGTAACTATAAAAAAGGATTTCCGGTAATTTATCAAAGAGAATTTGATTGGTTGAAAGTGTTTGACAGGATTGTTAATATTTTCAAAATATTTTTTTTATTTCTCCATTTCTATAGCACCCCTACCTGCTCGCTACTCAGAGGCGTTCCCGACTACAGCGCGGACGCTGTATCGGAGTTTCACATCGAAGCGCCCAGGCAATTGCAAGTGAAGGACTTGTCTAAGGTTCCTATGTGGCGACTTGAGGTGGATTCGAACCCGAACCTTCTGGCTCCAAGGCAACGACACCACCACTACACCACCAAGGCAATGACGCCACCACTACACCACCGTGCCCCACATATTAATGATATTGTATGTGGAGCACCTTTGTCTATGTTGTTATTGTCTATTATATAATGCTGGTGTTTCATTGTTGCAGGCCGATGCGAGGTTTGTGTGGAATGGTTTCGTCCTTCGTGATTTGACGCAGCAGGCCGAACTGAGTCGCTTCTGTGTTCCGGTGATGCTAGGATGTATCCTTACAGAATCTGAGTATGAGCTCAAATTTGCTGTGAAGCACTTCGCAATATTTTATTACCAATTATTTACCAGATGACTTAGGTTGCTAATGTTCCCATGAGCTCACATGCTCATTTGATTTGTCACAGAATATGTAGAATGTTTGTTATTTTCAAATTTCTACTATCATAATCATCATAATCATAATCATCATCATCATCATCCAACAATAGAAAGAATTAATTGTTTGTGGGATGCGAAAGTTCACTGAATAATGAATATGTATTCAGTCAGTTGGTTGTGTGTGTGTGTGTGTGAGTTGTTGACATTTGGGAGGGCAGCGGGCAGCACTCTACCCAACAACTTGTCCTTATTATCGTACTGCAGCATCATTGCAACATGTTACTTTATAGCTGTGTCGAAATATTGTTAAAATGCAGCCTGAGTACCTGAGTCATGCGATGGGGTTTATGGTAATGGTTAACCCTCTGGCACGACAAGCACATAATATATGCATGGGATTGCTGCTCGGTACCCTCACAAAAGTCCACTCAACCTTTCAATCGCTAGATGGCATTGGTAAAAATGAGCGTTGGGCATTATAGTTGCCTGCATGGCTACCAACAGTTAAATTTGTAGTAACTTGTTACAGTGGCGTAGCCAGGATTTTATGATGGGGGTTTGGGGTTTATGGCCTGGCTGGATGCCCTTTCTGACACCAACACAACAGTATTACAATAAATAAAAAGGGAATAAAGTAACAGAGGGAATAAAGTAAGAAAAACATTTGTTACTACAGGCAATTGTTTTGTTTTTTCTTATTTAAGTGGATAAATAACCTTTAAAAAACTTTTTACCTCGGCCAGTGGGGGGTTTTAACCCCCGTAACCCCCCTTGTCTACGTCACTGACTTGTCATCATCCATTCATAAGTATCATAACTTGTGATCATGCTGCGGCTTGCAAAGTTTGAAAGTAATTGAAAAATTGAAGATCTTATTATATTATATTATTCATTTCTTCATTGGATAGAGACGCAATTGTACTTGGATAGAGAGACGCAATTGTACTTGGATAGAGAGATGCAATTGTACTTGGATAGAGACGCAATTGTACTTGGATAGAGACTCGATTGTATTTGCATTATTTTCCATGATGATAATCGTTTAGTCGTTTCGATAAACCAGTGTGAGGTCAAAGGCCAAGCGTTCAAATACACGTTGATGTCACGACGTTCTTGTTTCCGTGCGGGAACGCGGTACTACATGCGTGGATTGGACAGCGAGGGACACGTGGCGAACTTCGTCGAGACGGAGCAGATCGTGGAATTCAGCGGAATCAAATGCTCCTTCGTGCAGGTCTTGGAAGGTTTTCATTACTGGAAATCATAGAGTCATTGATGACTGAGTTAATCTGCAATAAAAATGATAATATTCTCATGATATTTTTTTTTAAATCTATTTTTATTTTTCCACTTGTGGTAGAAATAAACCCTCAGTCTCTTGGAAACTATCGGAAAAGTTGCTTTTGCTCTGTGGTTAATGGTCATCATCCTCATTCAACTGTGCGAATGTGCCTCGAGATGCAGCGGAATTGTATCTTTTCTTGCATATAGAGCAGCATCGGATTTTATATGTTATTTTGCATTTTATGTTATTTTTTTGTATTTTTAAAATTAATTTTTAGTACCATTCATGTGGTGACCTAGTTGTTCCATTTTCAAATCCTCTCAAAACATTTGGTGTACAACGGACAGTTGTAGTAATGTCTGATAAAAAATGAATTCGTTTCCCGCAATGCTTTGGGATAAATTTGGTCTGTAATAATGTATTTAATGTTTTGTTATTTTCAGACGCGAGGGTCCGTCCCACTCCACTGGTCCCAGTACCCGGATCTCAGCTACAAACCGCGTCCTGTCGTCAGCTCGTCTCACAATCATGTAAAGTTCTAATTCTGACCTAACAATACTTCTAATTCATCATCAGTCCTTTACGTGCAGTTCTGCACATCGGGCAATGCAACTCCTCCATTCTTCTCTGTTGTGTGTAGAATGAGTTTGCTGCATTGTTTCTGTTGCTCGATTTGTTTTACCCGGGTGGGTCGCAAGCCCACTGCAGAACCCTCCTCATTTATCCTGGCTTGGGACAGGCACAGGTTTCCTCGAAAGGCAACCTGTGGCGGAGTTTAATTAGGGCTTCTAATTACTGAGCATTCACTTAGTATCCGCTTTTGGTTTGAACAGCTACACGTTATATGCACTGAGCAATAGCTGGCTCAAATTTGGTTAAACACTACAGTCAATTTACTCACTTAGTCAGGTGTTTTTCAGCCCATGAATGCGGGATTGCGGGTACAAACCCGGTACATGTACCTCTTGAGTCTAGGGCTTTTTAGATTTAAATGCTTTACCGATGCGTCTTGGCCACAACCCAATATCCCATGCCAATGGTTTCACAGTCAATATATCATTTTTTTCGCTAACCCTCGAGCTAATGACTAATGCAACAATCTGTTCAATCAATCAATCAATCAATTTTTTTTGGTTCGTGTGTTGTAAAGAGTCATGCTGTGTTTAAGGATATTGGGGGTCAGAGCCCAGGTTCCTTGATAAGTGCAAAAACGTTTCAATTTCTGCCTTAGGCTGCATTAATTGTTTTTGTTTCTTTTTAATAGTTTTTTGATGCATTATAATTTATATCGGAAACACGCCACAGCAACTTAATGGCTACCATCTTCATGGTATCACCGCCCAGGGGCCCACTAAGCGGGGTTGCAAGACTCCTTCCGGGTCCGTCTGTGCAGGCAAATGGGGCATTCCACGTCAAATCAACACAGTCATTTGCATCACCATCTCAGATTTTGTTAAAATTTGGTAGGGTGAACAATCACTATGATAAACGTTCAAACCCAAAATTTTAGATTTTTGGGTCAACCGGTGTCCGAGATATGGGTCAACGAAATTGACCAAAATGGGTCGATTTTCGCTGACCGGTCGAAGTTCAAACTGCTATATCTCAGCTTCTACAACACCTAGAGATACAATAAAAACACCAAATTGAAGGTATTAAATAGCTCTATCTGGGCAAATCACTCAGAAATGTTCATATTCAGCACACACAAAATTATGAGCAATAATAACTTGGTGACACTGACATTGGTCAGTTCGCCACTTCAGAAATTTCTTAAATTTTTCCCATGCAAAGTCTTCATTGTTCTTAACAATTGGTGAAAATTTCAACATGGGCACTCTTGTAGTTTTTTTAGTGATTTTTAAAGGTGGTCATGATCGTGATTCGCGGTAGTGAATATGCCATGCATATTGTAACTTAAATCACAGAGCTCTGAAAGCAACAATAATCTTGGTGTGATTGATGCTCTGACATGCTGAACATAAATTAGACTTACTTACCTGTCTATCTATATACTTGTTTATAAATAAAATCTGGTTTAAGTTTTTAATTTAAATCTTTCCTGTTTTCTGCATGCTTCCATGACATAAATTACAATTTAATATAACTTTTTTTTAAAATTTTGCTTATCTATTTCCTGAACCAACAAAGTAATACAGTATGGCAGCACTGGGCAAAATCATCTGGTCAAAACTAGAGCTGTGAGAAACTACTTCAAATTGATGGCCCTCCTTTTAGAAAATTGTAAAATAAGTTTGAAAGTACATCTGAAAACTAAATTCTCAAGCAGCAGGTTGAACAAATGTTAAGCTTACTTACATGATTATTTATTTATTTATTATTAGATGTTTTAGTTCCCATTTCAGTGTTTCCTGTTGTTGGAATGAACATTGGATTTATTACAGAGGCCATTATAATGAACAAATCATGACTCCACATCAAATATTTACCTTCGCACAGAGTGAGATCAAATCAGTCAACTTCCACTATTCAGCTATTGAGGATTATGAACTAGAGGTAACCCTATTCAAGAGCAGATCTGAATCTGCACAAACAATTGCAGGCACGCAAAAGCTTCACTGCATCCGTCCGGTATCAGAGGAATCAGTTGAAGTTAAAGATTTCTCTAGCAGTCCAGATTCTCCAAGAACTGAACATGTCCTGCAGTGTTTAGAGATATACAATAGGCCTAAGACCATGATTAAACTTGCAGCTACTAAGGGCTACATTATTGCAAAGTATGATGTACATTGGTGGCCTGGCTGTGTCCTGCAAATGTTTCCAGATACAAATGAGTTGAAAATCTTTTTTTGCACCCAAATGGACTAGCTCTTTCATATCGATATCCACATCCGACAGACATCTTAGTTATGTCATGCCAGGACATATTAACAACTGTTCAACCTACATTTCACTGGGAGAAAATATTTTCTGACATGCAAGGAAACTTCTGCAGCAAGCCAGGCTCTCCAAAACAGTTCTAAAAAGATTTGGTCAATGGAAAATGTAGTTCTAACCTGGCCGGCGATATACGATAGTCGTAAATCGCGACCATGTCTGAACCTTTAAAAAATCACTGTAAAAAAACTACAAGAGCGCCCACGCTGAAATTTTCACCAATTGTTAAGAACAATGAAGACTTTGCATGGGAAAAATTTAAGAAATTTCTGAAGTGGCGAACTGACCAAGGTCAGTGTCACCATGTTATTATTGCTCATAATTTTGTGTGTGCTGAATATGAACATTTCTGAATGATTTGCCCAGATAGAGCTATCTAATACCTTCAATTTGGTGTTTTTATTGTATCTCTAGGTGTTGTAAAAGCTGAGATATAGCAGTTTGAACTTCGACCGGTCAGCGAAAATCGACCCATTTTGGTCAATTTCGTTGACCCATATCTCGGACATCGGTCAACCCAAAAATCTAAAATTTTGGTTTTGACCATTTTTCATAGTCATTTATCTTCACACCAAATTTTTTAGAAATTGGAGACGATGACGTCCATTTTTTTCCTAAAGTGTGTTGATTTGACATGGAATGCCCCAAATGTAAACTATTGCAGGGATTACTTGCATACAGCTTTATTATAATTTATTTGTTACCTTTTGTTTCTTTTGATGCAGGATTTGATTTTCTTGACTACAAACTAAATGATTTGATTTGATTTGATTTGAAAAACAATTTGAGCTCTCAACCAAAGATGATGGAAACTACCGAATATATATACGAAGAGTTCAACGATCCAGATAGAAAACAGCAAATAAACCTTTCTTATGTAAACAACGATAGCAGCAAACTCACAATCTTATGTAACCTCCGCTAACCTTTATACCTGGATATGTGGTGCAACATGCAGAATAAACAAAGATACTAATAAACAAGGATACTAATAAACAAAGATACTAATAAACAAAGCTACCAATAAACAAAGATACTAAAAACAAAGATACCCATAAACAAATATACTAATAAACAAAGATACTGATAAAAAATACCAATAAACGAAGATACTAATCATAGGGCGCAGTATTTTAACTCAAAGTATTATTAAAGGCCTAGTTTTAGATGTTGATGTGTAACAGTTGATAGTGTTGTAATCTCTTTTATGTGTCACTGTAATTCGTAACCGTGTACCGTAATCATTACCGAAATGTTTTGTTCTTGTTTCTAGCTCGATGGTTTTCAGAGACATTTTGCGACGCAGATCTTCAACTACGGCAAGCAGGTCATTGTTAATCTGGTGAGTTGTGTAATGCATTCTTTTGTTTATTTATTTATATTTATTTATTTTATTTATTTTTGTCATCACATTTGCTGTAGTGCTCCTTCCACTCCCTACTCATATTCGCTCCCATCTACAGCAGGGACACTGCATCGGAATTTCACGCCGAAGCGCATGAGCAATTGCGAATGAGGGACTTGCTCAAGGTGCATACGCGGTGGCTTGAGGTGAATTCGAACCTGCAACCCTCCAGCTCCAAGGCACCGACGCCACCACTACACCACCGCACCCCCACAATGATTCATTACTTCATTTCTGTTTAGGGTTCACATCGTTACTTGATACATGCCTCCATTTTTCTTAATGCATATGTTTGAGCTGCTGCTTTAGACCCCTCTTCTATAGTTACTAAGTCCATGCAGGGCTTGGCACTTATGACCCTATTATACCTGTGTGACTTGATGCGCAAGCCCCTTTCTACAAGATCTTCATGCCCCCTTCGTTCTGCTAACCACCTTGGTCCATTTGTGCCTTGGTCACGAACCTCATTAACCCAGCATTGGGCTTGTGCTCTTGTGGGTCCCTCAATGTAGAATGACCTTCCAATGCAATTCGTAGCAGGATTCTCGTGTGTAATTCACCTGCATCTCTTCACTGCTTGAAGACCTTTGTCTTTTCATAGGCCTGTCACGCTGCGAGCGCTTCTGAGTAGCTCTGCTGTGAGAAGCACTTGTCTAATGTTCACATTAGATTAGATTAGATTATTGTAGGCTGATGTGATATTAATATTTGTAACATTGCTGATATGATTGAACAGACTGATATTGATTGATTGATTGATTGATTGATTGATTGATTGATTTGTTGTTTATGTTTGGTTGCTTCTTAGCTCGATCAAAAGGGAGCAGAGTTGAAACTTGTTGATGGCTACGGACAGATGGTGAAGTCATCAAGCAACAGCCAGATCAGGTCTCGCATCAAATCAGATTCTGTATACTATAACTTAAGTTTGCCTCTGTTTCAACTTACATGCATGCCTCTCTACACTGGCTCCCTATCTCCAAGTGCATTGAATGCAGAATTGCTGCACTGGTTTGGCATTGTCTCCTTGACTTTGCTATGACCTTTCCACACCTTGCCTATAAATTTTGTAAACTGCTTGCTGGTATTACTATTGTGGCACTGGTCAATAAAGATTGATTGACTGACTGACTGACTTGACTGGCTGACTGGCTATCTGACTGACTGACTGACTGACTGACTGACTGACTGACTGACTGACTGACTTGACTGGCTGACTGGCTATCTGACTGACTGACTGACTGACTGACTGACTGACTGACTGACTGACTGACTGACTGACTGACTGACTGACTGACTGACTGACTATCTGACTGACTATCTGACTGACTATCTGACTGACTATCTGACTGACTATCTGACTGACTGACTGACAGACTGACTGACTGACTGACTGACTGACTGATGTGACCTCGGCTATCTGTTGTCCTCACCCTCAGAGCCCTTAAGTCCGCCACTGGTTGCACTCTGCCAGTGCCAGACCCAAGCCTGTATAAAGGAGGAGGACATCGCTAATGGTCTTTGTTACCACACAGTGACGTTAAAATGCCACCACCCTTCACTCTGCCTCTTGTGGGGTGCTTTTGGTCTCTTGTGTTTGAACCTCGACCTGTCAGCGTCGTGCTTTCTCGGTTGTAGATCCATCTGCCTGGAATAGTCTCCCGTTGAAGATATGCCTGTTGCCTGGGGTTGAATCGTCAGTGTCTTACAGGCTCCTAAAGACTTTTCGTATCGCCGTGGTGGGGCTGGGAGCGCTTCTTAGTAGGCTTCTTGATGGGGCATTATGTAAATTCTTGAAATGAATGAATAACTAAACCCGCTGTATGGAAGTCCTTTGAGTGAATGAATGAATAACTGAATGAATGAATGATTGAATGAATGAATGATTGAATGAATGAATAACTGAGCCTGCTCTATGGAAGTCCTCTGAATGAATGGATAATTGAGTGAATGAATGAATGAATAAATAACTAAGCCTGCCCTATGGAAGTACTCTCAAAATGAAAGAATGAATGGATGAATGAATGATTGAATGAAAGAATGCTTGTGATTTTCAACTGCAGATCATATACGATAAAGCATCCTGTACTTCAGTAACTTATTACCGGTATAGGATTTAAATAGCTATTTTAATTTATTTTTATTTAATTTTATTTATATTCAATCTGTTCGCTCGTTCAGAAAAACATTATAACATCTACTCAGCATTCCTAATCAGAAGCACTTCAATGCCTGGCGTGGTGCAGAAGAGATGAATTAAATATATAAAATAATTATAGACTCCTTGTCCAACAACGTCATTTTGCATTAATAATGAACTCTAGCACAGACTATATATATTTACTGTTGGTTGTTGAGAGATGAAAGGAGACAGTGCCAGGAATTTATGATGGAGGGTTTGGGTCTTTTTTGCCTGGTCGGATACCCTTTCTGACACCAACCCAACAGTATTACAGGAAATAAAAAGGGAATAAAGTAAGGAAAACAATTGTCACTACAAGCAATTGTTTTGTTTTTTCTTATTTAAGTGGATAAATAACCTTAAATCTTTTTCCCTATGCCAATGGGGAGGTTTAACACCAGAAACCCCCTTGTCTATGCCACTGGACAGTGTGGTACATTGGTTGTTTGTACATTGGTTTGTTTTGTTGTCTGCTGATAGGTACGAACCGTTTGACTTTCACAAGGAATGTCGTAAGATGCAATGGCATCGTCTGTCGATTCTTACCGATCGTCTGCAAGACGACCTCCAGAGTTTCGGGTCAGTTCAATAATATTACGGCGAATGATGATTAATGTAGAGCAAACATTCACTTCCCATTGTGATTCCTACTTAGCAATCACAATGGGAAGTGAATGTTTGCCATTCTAAAGAGTTGGTGAAAATTTCAGAGAATTTTTTTTGTAGAGCTCTGTCTTTTATCTAGAAATGCTTTTATCAACTGCTACTAAAAGGAACAAGAATTACCGAAACAGCAGAGTCTTTATTTGTGGGCAAGAATGGTTGTAGAGGACTGGATGATGTCTTTAGATTTGCACTGGCCTTACATTCCACTTTGCTCTTCAAACAGATTTCATGTTCTAGTTCCCCATGATGGAACAGCTGAGGGTCAGTCCTGGTCCGTTGCCTCAACTGGTCCCTCTCTTTGGAATTGGCTGTTCCCTCCATCTACTCGTTCTCAAGTTCTAGCTGTAATCCCTCCTCCTCATTTGCTTTTATTTGTGCCAAAACCTGCTTCTTTTTGATGTTGTGCACTGGGAGCGCCTCTGAGCGGTTCACCCTATTAGAGGTACTTTATACATGTTTTAATTAAATTATACAATACACCGTATCTTTAAAAATTGGTATGGCATTGCTGTGCATCATTGAATGTGCACAGGATCAGGTTGATTTTGTTTATTTTCTTTATTCATCTAGTTCACTGAAGAATGCAGTGCCTAAAGTGTGGAAAAATAAGTGCCTGAACACCCCTTACCTCTCCAAAAGAAGTGCCTTGACGCCCCTTACCTCTCCAAAAGAAGTGCCTTGACGCCCCTTACCTCTCCAAAAGAAGTGCCTTGACGCCCCTTACCTCTCCAAAAGAAGTGCCTTGACGCCCCTTACCTCTCCAAAAGAAGTGCCTGGACGCCCCTTACTTCACCACAATAAGTGCCTGCATGCATGGACGCCCCTTACCTTTCCAGTCTGTGCTCGCCAATAAGTGGCAGGACGGCGTTCAGATTTTAAAACAAGTGCATGGACGCCGTCCATGACCGTCCAGGCACACTTTAAGCCCTGACAGTGAAGATGGTGTACGAAAGATGTTGAATGTTGAATTGATGATGTCTTCTGTTTCTAGATACTTCATGATCCGTGATTTCTCGGTGAGCTCTCTCCAGACCGGCGTCTTTCGCACTAATTGCATCGATTGCTTGGATCGAACAAACGTCGTGCAGTCGATGCTTGCGAAGAAAAGTCTCAACGATCAGCTGGATGTAAATATTGTTATAATTCAATTCAATTCATTTATTGTAAACATCAGCCATAGACAATAGACGTAATATAATATGCTTCACATAATCGGATGGCAACAAGGAAGGCCCTAAGGCAGCGGTTCCCAACCCGTGGCCCGCGGGCCAAAAGTGGCCCGCCAGGCCTCAGAAAATGGCCCTCATCTCTCAAAGAATTATCAAAGATATATGATAAAATTAACAATTTGGACATGATAGAACACATTATTATTTTCTATTACAAATTATTTTATGTAAATGTCGATAAATAACATCAAACATTATATTTTGAATCAATTATAACAGTTTTATATGCTTTTAGTTAATATTTTAACCTTGTGGCCCCCTAATGTCCTTCAACTAAGAAAAAGTGGCCCTCGTGTCCTCCAACGTAGAAAAAGTGGCCCTCAAGTCAAAAAAGGTTGGGAACCACTGCCCTAAGCCATGAATATCCCGCTAACAGGGACACCTATTTACATGTGCAATTTTAACAGATGGTTAGACGGTTGACATCATGAATTGAACAGTAGGCTAAAAAAACAGCATGAGATCACAATTAGTGTAGTAAATTTAACTAAAAACACAAAACAAACCAAAAAATAAAATAAAAATAAAAATCAGTGCCTACAAGGTTAAATATCTTTGCAGTCAATAATCAAGTAGTCGCGAAGCAGTGTTTTTTTTAGCCCTTTGTAAACTGGATAATAATAATAATCTTCGTTTAATTTCAAACCGACAAAACGCAAATTGATTACAATTTGCGGTATGAATGGATGATAACAAGTTATTACAGGGGTCAAATTTAACTGTTATCAGTCATGCAAGGTGCTCATCATGTCCTACTACTCAATTTCCCAATGCCATCTGCTGAATGGGAGGTTGAGAAGACCTTCGATGATGAACTGTGTTGGTTTTTCAGCCACTTTTAGTACACATCCGTCGCTAAGCAACCAACACATTTCCAGGTTTTTTCTTATGAGTTTGTTGATAGCAGTTTTTAATTGTCGGTTCAATGTAGTATTACGGTGATTTTGAATAACTCATTTTATTTATCGCTGAAGTTTGTGAATTGACAGTTTACTTAATGATGATTTTTCTGTTTACAGAAATTAGGGATTTTGGCGAGTGGAGAAGACGTGGAAAGCTATCCCGGTTTCGATGCCACCTTTCGAAATGGTGAGTATGGTGTCGTTATCTTACTCTGGAACTCTGTGACTTGATTTGCCACTCTCTCTTCGTTCTGCCTGCCGCCTTCATCTATTGGTGCCTTGGTCACAAACGTCGTTAACGCGGCATCAGGGGCGGATCCAGAGGGGCCAATCCAGCCATGGCCCCATTTCTTTATTTTTCACCAGCTATTTTGGTTCATAAAGTTGACGTGGCCTCCCATGAGTAGTTCTGCAGGTCCCTCAGGGGTCCGTATGACAAAAAAGGTCATCAACTATTTTGGTGGATAAAATGTAAAATGGTATCTTTTTCTTGGAAATTGGAGACAAATGACTAAAAAAATCATCAGATTTTTTTGGCGACCAAGACTAAAAATTTTCCCTGTCCCGAGTCCCAAGACAGAAAATTTTGGCCCCCCTTCGAAAATTTCTGTATCCGCACTTGTCCGGCATCACTATTTTGCTATTTACCAGTGAGTGCTTGAAAACCAAGGAGATCTAGTGAATTTTGAATGAGGGAAAAAGAATTTGAGCTACAGGAGAAATGGAACGATTCCATTCCCTCCGGAGTGCAATGGCGTGGAATGCATTTGAGCCAGTATCTTGTGTGGCCCGCTTCACTTGCTGTCTGTTAGCATACAGTCATGGTGGCCTTGACTAACAGTGATCGTACATAAAATGTGTCTGCACTTGACGGTTATAAATTCTGCTAGACCTGTTTTCACTTTGTGTTTCTCGTATTTCAGTGTGGGCCGACAATGCCGACGTCTGCGCTAAACAGTACGCGGGAACAGGAGCGCTGAAAACAGATTTCACAAGGTGCAGCAAAATTGTTTAAAATTATTTAACTTTTTACTGGAGCAATAATTATTAGGGATCGGCTGCAAAATTTGGTAGCTTCAATATTCCAATGCCATTTGATTTATTCGCCAACACGAAAAAAAGATAATTATGATTACGTTATCTTTTGTGTTCTATTCTGTACTTTGTGTTGAATGATGTTTGAAGTCATTGAGAGATCGTAATCGAAATCCACTTTCATTCGATTATTCACGACTCTAATCGTAATCGTAATCATGAATTTATATAGCGCCACTCTAAGAGAAACTCCTCAGAAATGTCTCCTGGTGCGTCAGCACCAAACCGCATTCACAGGGATCATTTGGTTTCTAAAGGCCTGCGGAAAAGGAACAAAGAAGACCAATAAGTTTATTGCGGAGACTGCTAGGTAACTTATTGTGCAGAAAGCTGGAACGACCATAGCGATGAGAAGAGGCAATAAGAGAGAGAATAAGGTTATCTGCCATTTTATGCTGAGGCTACAAGATGAAGTTTTGCCTTCCGCAGTTCATGATTTTTGACTTCAGAGACTCTAGTGCTTGTTATTCTTTCTCGGTGGTAGGACCCTCAACCTGGAATGGTCTTCCTCTGATACCACTTTCTTTGAAGTTGAAAATTTCTTTTCTATTTTTCATTTATGTCATTATAGATATTTTTAACCATGATTGTTGTAAATAAATAACTCGTGGCCATGACCTGTATGTATTTTTTTAAACAGAACAGGGAAACGAACGGTGCTTGGAGCTTTGAAAGATGGCTATAATTCACTTTACCGCTACTTCTTAAACAACTTCTATGACGGTTATCGCCAGGTGAGACTCAATGCTACTCTTGACACTGAAGTTGAACTAATCTGTAAAATGTGTAAACTCTCATAAAAAAATGCAGGCAGGTAAACAGAAAACTTATAGACGTTCCAGCTATAAAAAGATTTAGCCAGGTCGCATCAAGGTCACTGCAGTTATTCGGTGGGTCAAAGGAATTATATGTAAAGTTTGAATTTTGGTCCAGATATTTGGTTTTCACATCAATTTTTGGTCCTGATGGTATGTTTTAACGTGAAGTTTTGGCCCTGACTGTTGTTTTTACATTAATTTTTTGTCGTAATGGCTGTTTTCGCATAAATTTTGGTTTGATTGTTGCTGTCACATTGACTTTCGGAACTGATTGTTTTCATATGAATTTTTAACCTTAACCATTGTTTTCACTTTAACATGCATTATTTTGAGGCAGATGCACCTCTGAGTAGCATTCTTGAAGAGGCGCTATATAAATTCTCAGAATGAATGAATGAATGAATGAAGTTGTAATTTTGATTTTAGAGCAAGTTCTTTTATTTTTATTTTTTGTTTGTTTTAGGATTCAATGGACGTAGTGCTTGGAAATTACGAAGTGGAAGGAACGGAGGGCATTGCAAAACCTTCTCCACTGCGGCAAGAAAGAGATTGGAAATTCTTTGCTGTAAGCAATTCATGTGGATTGTTTTTACATGCGGTTCACAATTATTTAATATTTCGCGAGCATTTGAAAGATTACAGTAAAGTATGATATTTAGAATTTAATTAAAATATAGAGATTGAAAGAGTTCTGAATAGAAGGAGTTTCAAGCCAGAAACTGATATTGGAAATAACTGGAGTGTGTGAATTAAAAAAAATTAACGGAACTGTGTTTCAAATTTTCTTAAACTCCAAGTAAATTTTTTTTATTTAACCAGTCATTTTAGGATCTGTTTCTAAAGTCATTTATTCGTTCGTCATATTTATTAAAGACTTTGACATCAACTAAAGTAGAAACTTTATTTAAATTACTCAGGATTTGGATTTTTGTTTGTTTGTCATTGTTCTGACTACTTTGGGATTCTATTGTTGTTTATTTCAGCTGCCGGCAATCTTTGTTGTGGCCTTTTCCATGTGTGTTATCAGCATTCTCATTCCCGATGGTAAGCACACATGCTGTCCGCATTCTTTGCGGAATCTGTTACTATGGTGTTGTCTCAGGCTAATGGATTTTGACGTATTATACATCTATTTTGTCCAACGATATAATTGATTTTTTATGGTCATGACCACACGTGAAGTTGCGATGGCACTGTAGGTAAAATGAGCAGTTGGACTTGATTTGGCATGTCTGGCAAAACACTCGATTCAACTCCTGTAAAAATTAATTGTGATTGTCTGTTCATACTGTGGCTTGCAATCATACAGTTTGAAATTTAAATGTTAGCTGCCAGTGGCGCTTTCTGTTGCGTTGTTTGCCTCAGGTCTGTTGAAAATAAGATCGCCCTTCCCACTCCTGGCTTGGCCGTACTTAGGCCATTAGTGTTAAGCCACCGAACCTGTTGTAGCTGACCTGCGTGTCGTGCGAAGCTTGCCGTATTTCGTATAACTTGTATATGTAATCATTCTGTGGTCTGTCGGATGGAATGTCAATAAACGAAAATTATTATTATTATTATATATCATATTGATAAAAAATTTAGATCAGTTAATTCAAAATTGCTCTTGTATAAACCACGTCCATGTGAGATCGTTAGTTCACAGATCGCACGAGTTGTAATATTTAATCATGAAGTGTGTTTCACGTTTCTTATCACAGAGCATCCGAGTGAGCAGGCGATGTATATTCTGTTCTGGGGCGGCGCCAGTGCCATCACCCTCGGCTCGATCTACTACTTCGGCCAGGAATTCGTTGATCGACCGAAGCTGGCGCAGGGTAAACTGAAGACGGAATGAAATTTAACGGACGACTTCTTCGACGGCGTCTTTATCGTCTAATTCGTAGAACTTGCTGTACAGACTAATCAGGAGTAGTGTAAACATATGAATAACGTGACTTAACGAGTAGTTTCCAGCCACTAGCAGGTTACTGTATATCCGCTGTTTTGGTGATGAGTCCGAGGGCTTGAAAGCTTGAAGCGAGTGATTCATGTTTGGTGGATTTCAGTTTTAGTAGGAGTTATTGGCGGTTTTTTAGCGTGAACTCGTGGCGTTTTCAGCTGAATGTGGCCTATTTGTTAGCAAATGTGGAGCTGTTATTGTTGTGAATGATTTATATGGTTTTGTCTGATTTCGCAAGAATTGTGGAGCTACGAGAACGTGTTTTGAACGTGCTTAAATGGTTTTTTGTCTGATTTCTCATAAATTGTGGACATAGGCATAGGAGGCAGGGGTCCAGAGGGCGCAAATGCCCCCCCAAATTTGGGCAAATGTGTTTTTCGGGCAAAGCAAGAGTGGGCGGAAAAAAGTTTTTTGAACTTTTTTGGGGCAAACAGGCACAGGAGGAATTTTTCGGGCACACCGGAGCAGAGCTATATTTTCAGAGGCGATTCGTACGAAATGACAAAAAAGGTCATCAGTTTTATCTTGGTGGCTGGGAACTCAGATATTCCGGCTGGGAAATCGGAATGAGTAAAAAAAAGGTTGTCAGAAAATTTGGCCGAAGAACAAATGTAAAAACTCGCGGTCCGCCCAAAATTCTCAAAGTTTATTTTTCGGGCAAAAGTCTAATGTTTGGCCCCCCACTGCCGAAATGTCCCCCATGCCTATGATTGTGGAGATGTTATTGTCGTGAATGGTTGAAATAGGTTTGTCTGATTTCGCAAGAATTGTAGAGATGTTATTATTGTGAATGGTTTATTGATGGGTCTGGCTTGATTTCACAAGAATTGTGGAGCTGCAAGAACACATCATGGATGGCTTAGATGGATTTCTGTCTGATTTTGTAAGAATTGTGAAGCTGTTTTTGAGACGTGTGTAATGAACAATTGAAGTGGTCTTTTTTGTCTGATTTCTTAGGAACTGTGGAGCTAATCTAGACTTTCTTTGCCGTTATACTTATACAGGTTTTGGTCGACTTTTATAAATTATTTCAGCTGAGTGTTTGTTTGTAGAGGAACTGAATTGGTCATCGTGGACGGTTTAGGAGGTTTGTGAGAATTTTAATTGATTTAAAATTCTTGTCCTGAGAACAATGTTTATAATAAATAGCTAAATGAAGGGAAAATTGTGAATAAATTCTTTGTCACTGTGGTCTGTGTTTGTTCAATAGTTGGTCCAGCCAACAAGAGCGAGTGAAAGGAAATTGTTTAGTTGTGTGAAAACTACCAAAAGCACGAAACAGAGTTTGTTGTTAAATGTGGCGGATTAAAGATTATCGGAATTTTACTTGAGGGGGGAGTGCTGTTCATATCTTATGCAGGGGTGGGGCATCATTGGATTTAGGCGATATGCGTATGGGTGTCACTGTGGCCTGTGTCTTTTCAGCCAGCAAGAACGAGTTGAAGGAAATTGTTTTAGTTTTGTGAAGACCACTACCAAAAGAGTTTGCTGTCAAATGTGATAGATGATGTTATAAGAATTTTACCAATTGACCAATTATTGTTTGCTTGGATTAATTTTCTAGTTTGACGTGCATCAGTTGTCTAGTGGTTTGCTCGCTGGGCAGCAGGGCTCTACTGGTAAATTTTGAGGTGAGCACACGCCGACCGGGAGAAAAAACGATTTTTTAAGGCAAAAAATTTCTGACGGATGACTCCGGCAAAAATTTTTCCCATTTTCCTCGTCCGAAAAATCTTGCAACTTTTTTATTACAACTTGCAACTTTTTTTATTTTTTAGTCATTCGTTCCGGATTTTTTAAAATACACCTAAATATCCTTTGCCTTTCTCGTGCATAAACCCACACGCCCTTTGTGGGGTGAGTATACCCACGTATACCCTTGATTACAGCCCTGCTGGGCAGTCAATCAAGAGGTTGAGGGTTTAAATCCCAATGAGGGCAGAAAAGTTGGTTCGTGAGTTCTGCTCCAACTGCATGGCACCAAAGCCAACTCAACTACGAGTGCACCGACCGTGCGCTGTTGATGGGAGGATGAGGCTATGAGGGAGAGGACAACCGCCTTCTCATATATGCAGAGGCTGAGAAAATGAAGTCGGTAACACTTCATATTCGCGGCTAGCCAAACATGGACTGCTCTTCACTCAAATGCCTAATGATAATAATAATAAAAATAATATTATAATATTTTTTCTTTAATGTAACGCGTGCAAAGCACTGCGCCTTACATGTACAAGTTATGCAGTATTGTATTGTATTTATTGTATTGTATTGCATATAAGCATTTATAAAGCGCCTCTTACAGACTAGCTATTCAGAGGCGCTCTCAGTGTGACTGCCCCGAGGAATTAAGAAAGACTTAAGCAGCAAAGGGCTGACGATGACACCCCAATAGGATCTTACTAAGGATAGTGGGAAGGGCCCATGATGGCAATGGTGCAGTGTTGGGCCATGGCAGTCCTTGCCCTTGGAACCAAGAGATCTAGTTGATCAGCAGACCGGAGAGGGCGGGAAGAGACTGCATCAAGTCACAAAGGTATTTAGGGGCTTGTCCAGTTTGAGTTTTTGAAACTAAGAACAGTACATTGAATTGGATACAAGAGGCAACAGGAAGCCAGTGAAGAACATCAGTGATGTAGGTAGAATGTGGGAGTAGCGAGGTAGACGAGCAATCAGCCTGTCTGCAGAGTTCAATAAACCCTCCGTCACTGGTTGTGGCCTTCATGTAGCCTACATGTTAGGCTACAGTAGGTGTGTAGCATGAGGATATGCCATCGGCATTAACCACTTACTGATTGGACTCGCTGTTCAGCAAAGCACTCGAATTAAGCTGCGGGCGCTGTCACTACACCGTTCATCATCATCATCATCATCATCATCATCATCATCATCATTGCGGTCCATGGGCTCAGTGCCATTGGTGTCAATCACATGTTTCACCATCCGTCTCCACTTGTCTCTCTCTCCTGTGCTATTCTGCTCAATAGGCCTATGTGGATCTCCATTTCGCACCAGTAGCCTATGTGATTCCCTCCACGACCTACCTTTCCCTAATCCCTGCTCCATCCATCATCCCAAAAATGGCTTGCTTGATGAGTCGATCTCTCATTTCCCATTCTGCATAGCCTACATGTCCATAAAAGTTCAGTTTTATTTCCATTATTATTTGCTTGATGTTTTTCTTATTTCCACTCGGGTCACTCCTGCGCGCACCTCCACATTTGTTATTTTCTGCTCCCATCTGATGTGTAGTACCCTTCACCATTAGCGATTGCATATAATAAACGATTTGATTTTTTGATTTGATATTAACCGGTCGTTAGGCTATTCTTCATTAATCTCATCTGCAGACGCGTAATGCCCAAGATCAGAGCGACTTCTTCAAGCACGACAGTGTCGTCGGACCAGCGCCTACTGGGTCTACCCAATTAGACGTAGATTTGAAAATAGTTTGTTATTAACAGATTAAACAGACGTATTAAATACGATTGAAGATACAACTACATTAAGTTCATAGGCTAATCCTTTTTTTATTGATATAGTGGAAGTCTAAAACAATATATGGTAGACCTACCTTTCCGAGAGAACCTCTCTGATCCACAGGTGGATCTGACCATTAGGCCTAAACTGAAATCATCAGAAATCATTTAGGCCTACGCTTATTATCATGACTGTAGGCCTATCAGGAGAAAAAGAAGGAGCTGTCAAAATTAATGGCGCTTAGTAGCCTAGGCTATAGACAGAGAAATCACACTAATTGCTACTATGATGACTATCACCGACAGGCCCGGCCCTAGGGTTTGCGGGGCCCAAGGCAGCATCAGGTCCTCAAGCATAAATTTTACACAGATTTTTCCTGTCAATACGGTCCTGGTGAGGGAGAGTCACCTAAGATGGGACACTTAACGTTGTTTCACAAATTTCTGTTGAGCTAATAGCACTATTAATTTTTATAATAAGCGACACTGAAGTGGATTATCCATTTTTGACTTCCAAATGATGCATGCAAAATAATAGCAATTTTCCAAAAAGCGATATTATTGTCATTAAAAACAATTACTAACATGTCCCAACTTAAGCAACTATGTCCATACGATAAGACACTAATTCCCATAATGTCGGATTGGGAAAATGTAATAAGCTTAATGTTGGATAGCATCATCGAACATGAAAATTTTCAATTAGCCTATCAATCAAATCAAGACAGTTGCTAGGTAGAGTCTAATACTCTTGACAGTGGCTTCCTGAGACCTTCCTCTGCAAATAGCGGCAGCAATAGGTGTGTCCCTTCTTATGAAGCGTTCCATCTTAGATGGCTTTCCTTACTATCTTATGTAGGCCTAGGCCTATCTAAGTAATGCAAATTCATCAGCGCCCGCACTTAGGGGCAAGAGATGCCCGCCCCGAAAATTGAGAATTTTTAACAACTGAGACCTACGTTTTGGTTTCTGACAAATTTCTTTGCGCCAGAGCGCTAATGATGCTAATTATTCACGAAGTAAATTTACATTATTTTAGACACCTTTCACCTTTCCAAAAATATCTATGTTCTAAATTTCCTGCTTTGCATTTTCTAAGCTCTTGCTAAAAATGTCACCCCCATCATTGTGTTTTGCCCTCTTCTGCAAAAATGTATGCGAACGTCCATTTGCACATTTGAAGCAAGATGAGTTAATTACGGTTTTCTGGAGACAATTCTGCATTCAGGTCTAGGTTACGAATTAAAGTAGGCTAGGCCTATAGCTGTGAAGAAGTTTCGTTTTTTCAAAATCACCCGGTCACATTCACGCGGCAAATTGACTGCACGGTGCACGCATAAGCTTAGTTGTTATGCGACGAAACCATTTCGAACTAAAAGAGTAATCACTGTAATCGCATTCTTTCTGTTCGCTTGCAGAAACTGTAAATATTCCTTTAAACCAACGTTGTTTTGATGCTTTTGGTGTGTCCCTCGTTCTACGGGCTCGACAAAGAAAAATATATAGCCAGCAGCGCGGGGCCCCTGGAAGCGCGGGGCCCAAGGCGGCTGCCTCGCTCGCCTTACCCTAAGGCCGGGCCTGATCACCGACAAGGGCGGATACAGAAATTTTCGAAGGGGGGGGCAAAAGTTTTGGTCTTGGCCCTCTTGGGTTCGTCTTGGTCGGCGAAAAACCTGATGACCTTGTTTTAGCCATTCGTCCAATTTTCGAGAAAAGATACCGTTTCAGCCGCCAAAAAAGTTGATGACTTTTTTAGTCATCAGTCGTAGTAATGGCCTCTCTATACTATCCTTCATTAGTGGCTTGTTGAAACCAAATTGGGGGGCAAGTCCCATGCAGTTTTTAAATGGGAGCCATGGCCGGATTGGCCCTCCTGAATCCACCCCTGATCACCGAATCCGTGTAGCTTAACACTCTAGAAGGGACCATTTGATCCTTGTACGATTCAACGTAGACCAAGAAGATGGTCGATGACAAAGCTAGGAGACTGTATCGAATGCACTCGTCTTTCCCTAACCCACTGAAATGAACCTAAACCTACATCCTGAGATGCAAGATGCCAACGGCGCCACGACACTACCAATACACACAGGCTACAGTGGCGGCGCCACTGCCGCGCCAGGATTTCAGTTTGGGGGGGCTGAATTTGCGGGAGAAAATTTTCCGTTTTCAGTCGCCAAAATTTCTGACGACCTTTTTCTTTAGTCATCGACCGACCAAAAATCTCAAGAACATTTTTCCATTTCAGCCGTCAAAATTTCTGACGACCTTTTTTTAGTCATTTGACCCCCCTCCTAGCGCCGCTACTGACAGGCTTCGTACATCCGTCCACTGCCTAAAGTGTGAAAAGGAAGTGCCTGCATGGATGCCCGTTGCCTTTTCAGGTGTGCTGGCCAAATAAGTGGCAGTACGGCATAGAGATTTCAAAATAAGTGCATGGACGCCGTCCATTACCGTCCTGCCACACTTTAAACCCCGCATGATGATACATCCTGTAGGATAGACGTGCTTCTGTAGGCTGCTATTAGCGCCGTGTATTGCAGGCGGTCTGCTCTCACTGCTCTGCAAGTAGGCCTACATGTAGGCTAGTCAAGATTTATGTAGGGCCTATTCTGTGATCTGTGTAGGCCTACTTGTGAATTGTGTCAACTGCATACTTTTTGTAGGGCCTACACTGTAACCGGTCGCGGCCTAAATCGTACAGTAATTTCCAGTAATTTATATTTGCTGTTTGTTTGCATTAGAAGACAGAGTACAGAAAGTAGAAATGAAAGAATAAGTTCGTGCATTATATATATTTTTAGCCGGCATGCACAAATCTAGGTGATAAAAAATAAAATAAAAATATTAGTATCTATCAGATTGAATTTACGTGAGTCTACCGCTTGCTTTATGGTATGGCCAAGCGTATTTAATTGTAAAGTCCGGCCCAAACAGTCATTGCACACGAAACCCAATGGCCGGCACTACACCACCAATAGTTACCACTACTTGGCAGCTTGCGCCAGCACTATGGTCCTCATGGGCCAGTCCATAAGGGAATTCAGATGCGCTATATCATCAAAGAAGGGCATCCCGCCGTGACTCACACCCACCTCGATACAGATTTTACAAGAAAATCCACCCAAATTATGCCACACAACCGTGCCAATAGGCCAACAAACGTACAAAGTACGTTGGAATTCGCTTGCTCGTCTTCCTCTCCCGCACCGAATTAGACTTGATTAGATTTGAAGTTAATGTCCGTTATATATAAACAGGTTAAACAGACGTATTAAATACGTTTGAACGATACAACTGCAAGTTCCCAATCCTTTTTTATTGACATGGAGGAAGTCTAAACTAATTCCCGTTAATCTGATAGGCTGATACAGCAAAGAGCAAGAAGCTGAAATGATTAGGCCTAGTCTAAAATAATTTCCATTCACCTGATAGACTACAGCAAAGAGCAAGAAATTGCAAAAATTAGGCCTATGCAAAGCTAGGCCTATATCGCTGCCTATCTGATTTAGTGACGTTCCAAGAAAATAGGCAATACGGTAGCCTACTGCTATTACGGTTATGCCACTGTTCGCCCTTTTGACAGTGCCAGTCCCAAGTCTCGATATAGAAGGAGGGCGACACAAATCATCTTTGATATGGCAGTGTCGTTAAACAGCAAATTAAAGAACAAGCAATGCTAATTTACTGTAGCCTGTTTCAGCCTTTGCATAAAATGTAGCCTAGGCCTAAAGTCTGAAGCAGCAGCTGATGCCAAAAATAAGGCCGAGGTCTACATAATATACGTATTAATAGTTATATTCCATGCTATTATATTATGTTAGAAATCAGCAAACACTCGAATGACGTCATAATCGAATGACGTCATAATCGCTTACGCCAGAGTTTCTTCATGTTTAACAGATGATAATCGTAAACTCGGAATTTCTACAGAGCCCCCACATAATTATGTGAAGTTGCGGGAACCAGCTTATTCACGGTATCCGGTCAGTACCGCGCACACAATACCGCGCACACAATACCGCGATTCACAAGACCGCGCACGATCATTACCGCGCACGATGATAATCGCATACAAGTATTTCAACATGCATCCAGCTTCTATGTCAGATCTAAAAATACCTTCATCCAGCTTCTATTTCATATATAAAAATACCTTCACCCAGCTTCTATTTCTCATGAGATATTTTCATCAATCCAGCTTCTATTTCATATATAAAAATACCTTCATCCAGCTTCTATTTCTCATGAGATATTTTCATCAATCCAGCTTCTATTTCATATATAAAAATACCTTCATCCAGCTTCTATTTCTCATGAGTTATTTTCATCAATCCAGCTTCTATTTCATATATAAAAATACCTTCATCCAGCTTCTATTTCTCATGAGATATTTTCATCAATCCAGCTTCTATTTCATATATAAAAATACCTTCATCCAGCTTCTGTTTCTCGTGCGTTATTTTCGACAATCCAGCTTCTATTTCACCCCTAAAATAATTTAATCCAGCTTCCATTTCTCAAGCGCTAGACCAGTTGTCTGTAGACCAGTTGTCGTTTGACGAGTTGTCTGTAGAACAATTGTCGTGACACCGCTTAAATAGAAGCTGGATGAAGGTATTTTTATATATGAAATGGAAGCTGGATTGATGAAAATATCTCATGAGAAATAGAAGCTGGATGAAGGTATTTTTATATATGAAATAGAAGCTGGATTGATGAAAATATCTCATGAGAAATAGATGCTGGATGAAGGTATTTTTATATATGAAATAGAAGCTGGATTGATGAAAATATCTCATGAGAAATAGAAGCTGGATGAATGTATTTTTATATATGAAATAGAAGCTGGATTGATGAAACTATCTCATGAGAAATAGAAGCTGGGTGAAGGTATTTTTATATATGAAATAGAAGCTGGATTGATGAAAATATCTCATGAGAAATAGAAGCTGGATGAAGGCATTTTTATATATGAAATAGAAGCTGGATTGATGAAAATAACTCATGAGAAATAGAAGCTGGATGAAGGTATTTTTAGATCTGACATAGAAGCTGGATGCATGTTGAAATACTTGTATGCGATTATCATCGTGCGCGGTAATGATCGTGCGCGGTAATGATCGTGCGCGGTCTTGTGAATCGCGGTATTGTGTGCGCGGTATTGTGTGCGCGGTATCGTGTGCGCGGTATCGATAGTAAACCCTTATTCACAGGCGCTAATGAATCGGCTAGCGGAGAGCGCCTCTAATCTCTAATTTGTTTAGTTTTGTTCAAATACAGTCATAATGTAAGCCTACTGTACCTAATATTAACGGCCAGTGTTTAATCTAGTCCCCCGCTTTGGATATAAGAGAAAGGGAATTCAAGTTTATGGGGAAACGGTCGTTTTGGGCAGCGGATGGTTGCATGTACATAGAAGAGCCATTAACTACAGTTGAGATATCATTTTGAGTGGTTGCCTTCCATTCATTCATTCATTCATTCATTCATTCATTCATTCATTCATTCATTCATTCATTCATTCGTTCGTTCGTTCGTTCAATCATTCGTTCGTTCATTCTTTCGTTCATTCATTCATTCATTCATCCATTCATTCATTCATTCATTCATTCATTCGAGTATTTATGTAGCACCTCTTCAATGAAACTACTCAGGGGTACTCCCGACTCCAGCGCAGTCAAAAAGAACACTTTTCAAGAGTTTATAGAGTGTATCAGACAGTGACACAGAGAACAGATGCAGCTCAAGAGGGATCGAAGCCATTCCATACTCCCGGTGTCACGAAATAGAGTATTCCCCGTATTAATTGTATCCCCCAAATTAAAAAAGTCGAAAAAACGCTTCCGCGTGTATTTATTTTGCAAATTTATTTTCATTTGCTATGTTTTGAACAATGACACTAACAGGTATCTTTATTCCTACCAGATAATTTGTTTTGCCCTGTTTTAGCGCACTTAAAACATTTAAAACACTTAAGAACACTCAGAGTCACTAAATAAATTCGAGTTGCCTTTATCTGAGCATTGCTTAGGACACTTAAAACAATTAGAGTCACTTAAAATTTTGATTACAGCATAAAAAAATTACTATGCGCATTTTTCAAAAAAGGAGATAGAATATGGTTCATCCCCCGGATAGTCTAGACCGGTCAATTTCATCCGAATGGATAGATTAATCCACCCCCGGATAGCTTTCAGGGGGATTCTCCGTTTCGTGTCTCCGGCGGGCTACCCAGGGCTTTTTAAAGGCAATTTTTGGAACTGCACAACGCCTCTACCTTCCCGTCCACCATGGTAATTACATGTAAGTTACAACCCAATCGGTGGACAATTTATTGCCTTTCTACTATTTTTACTGCATATGTAGTGCTGCTAGTCTGCCACAGTTGCACAAATCCATTCTGAACTGCACCATTTGCGCAGAATAATAATATTCTCTTTATTAACAATCCGGTTGACACACCGCAACCGGTTACAATGTACACTTATGCAATTTAAACAATTCACAAGAACGAAGATCACAGAATACACAAATCTTAACTGTACTAACTGAGCAGACCACCTGCAATATATGGCGCCAATGGCAGACTACAAAGCAAATCCGCCCAACGGGAGTAGTGTTAATACGACAGACTAACGACCAATCTGGGCCAAAGTACAAGGTCAAGGTCAAGGTCATGGCCAAGGTCAAGGTCATCTTAATTAGGTCACATTAATTAGGGCCTATTAATTAGGTCATATTAATTAGGTCATATTAATGGGGTCACGATAATTAGCTCAATTAATTAGGTCATATTAATTATATTATATTAATTAATAATAATTAGAATTTATTAATTATATCAATTATCGAACCCTAATTAGCAGCGCAAGCCCCACTCCGACCCCTAATGACTCATCGGAAGTGCCGCAGGGCATTATGGGAGCTGTACTGGCTTCCACCCCTCGACACCCTCCCCACAATTCATTCAAATTTCATATCATCACTTGTAAATTGAACCCTACTTAGCCGCGCAAGGCCCACATCAACCCTAAATGACTCAGCATATACTCTCACCCTCCACAACCTTCAACCTCACCCTCCTTTCCACCCCTCTCCCACCCACAATTAATCATTTTGCATACAAGGCCGACTCAAGCAGACAGCAGCGAATCATAAGAGCGACCAATCAGAAGGATAGATCCCATAGGCCTGCCATCTTTCACCCTCCACAGCATTCAACCTCACCCTCCAACCCGCCATTCCACCCCTCCCCACCCACAAATATCCATTTTACACACAAGAGCTGAACATTATGGATGCTTCGAACCCTAGAGAGCGACCAATCAGAAGGCTAGATCCCATAGGCATGGCATCTTTCACCCTCCTCAGCCTTTCACCTCACCCTCCAACCCTCCATTCCACCCCTCCCCACCCACAAATAGACATTTTACACACAAGAGCTGAACATTATGGAAGCGAGAAACTTAGAGAGCGACCAATCAGAAGGATAGATCCCATAGGCCTGCCATCTTTCACCCTCCACAGCATTCAACCTCACCCTCCAACCCGCCATTCCACCCCTCCCCACCCACAAATATCCATTTTACACACAAGAGCTGAACATTATGGATGCTTCGAACCCTAGAGAGCGACCAATCAGAAGGCTAGATCCCATAGGCATGGCATCTTTCACCCTCCTCAGCCTTTCACCTCACCCTCCAACCCTCCATTCCACCCCGCCCCACCCACAAATAGACATTTTACACACAAGAGCTGAACATTATGGAAGCGAGAAACTTAGAGAGCGGCCAATCAGAAGGCTAGATCCCATAGGCATGGCATCTTTCACCCTCCTCAGCCTTTCACCTCACCCTCCAACCCTCCATTCCACCCCTCCCCACCCACAAATAGACATTTTACACACAAGAGCTGAACATTATGGAAGCGAGAAACTTAGAGAGCGGCCAATCAGAAGGCTAGATCCCATAGGCATGGCATCTTTCACCCTCCTCAGCCTTTCACCTCACCCTCCAACCCTCCATTCCACCCCTCCCCACCCACAAATAGACATTTTACACACAAGAACCGGACAAGCAAAGAGCTGCGAACCCTATAGATCCCATAGGCATGACAGCTTTCGCCCTCCACAGCATTCAACCTCGCCCTCCAACCCACCATTCCACCCCTCCCCACTCACAAATATTCATTTTACACACAAGATATGAACATTATGGAAGCGAGAAACTTAGAGAGCGGCCAATCAGAAGGATAGATCCCATAGGCATGGCATCTTTCACCCTCCACAGCATTCAACCTCGCCCTCCAACCATCCATTTCGCCCCTCCCCACCCACAAATAGACATTTTACACACAAGAGCTGAACATTATGGAAGCGAGAAACTTAGAGAGCGGCCAATCAGAAGGCTAGATTCCATAGGCATGGCATCTCTCATCCTCCACGGCATTCAACCTCACACACCAACCATCCATTCCACCCCTCCCCACTCACAAATATTCATTTTACACACAAGAGCTGGTCAATCAGAAAGCGAGAAACCTAGTGAGCGACCAATCAGAAGGCGAGAAATCCTATCCACATTCCACCACACCCTCCAAACCTCCATGCCTTCCCGCCAAATACACAAATTTGACTTACATGTATAAAATCTAAGCCTCCAGCAACAGCTAAAACCTGCACATGACCCCTTCAGAAGAATTTAATTGCTACATATGTACCAAAAATATCATCAATTTTCGTCAAATTACTGGAAAATATGTATATAACAGCAATAAATACAATTAAATTATACTAAATTATGACAATTATTCAGAATTTCTTACAATACTAAGCAAACTATAGCAGACAAGCGCCATTTTCTTATATATTTCTTCTATATTTCCTACATTTCAAGCAACTACAAACCCAAAAACCGAAGAAACGCTCAGCCTTCCTTTCGGAAGATGGTAACATTTCTTACTTCCTTGCATCCACGAACTCAAAAACTTAAGAACTTTGCACCTTCCACTCCCATCATGACGACATTTCTTACTTCCTTGCACACTCGAACTCAAAAACCGACGAATACTTCAACCTTCCACTCCCAATATGATGACATTTCTCAATTCCTTGTACACGAAAACTCAAAAACTTAAGAACCTTGCAACATTTCACTCCCAAGATGGCGAACTTTCTAACTTTCTAACTTTCTTGCACACACGAACTCAAAAACCGACGAATACTTCAACCTTCCACTCCCAAGATGGTGACATTTCTCAATTCCTTGCACGCGAAAACTCAAAAACTTAAGAACCTTGCAACATTTCACTCCCAAGATGGCGAAATTTCTTATTTCCTTGCACACACAATCTTAGAAACCAACGAATACATCAACTTTCCAATTCCAAGATGGCGCTATTTCTAACTTTCTTGCACACACGAACTCAAAAACCGACGAATACTTCAACCTTCCACTCCCAAGATGGTGACATTTCTCAATTCCTTGCAATCGCAAACTCAAAAACCAACGAATACATCAACTTTCCAATTCCAAGATGGCGATATTTCTAAATTTCTTGCGAACACAAACTCAAAAACCGACAATTACTTTAACCGTTCAATCCCAAGATGGGCATATTTCTAACTTTCTTGCGAACACAAAATCAAAAACCGACAAATACTTCAGCCTTTCTCTCCCAAGATGGCGTCATTTCTTACTTCCTTGCAAACAGAAATCCAAAAATCGATGAATCGAATCGCAGCGCTATCAGCCTAATGCAACATGGCAACCTTTCTACATCATACACACACACACACACATACACACACACACACACACACACACACACACACACACACACACACACACACACACACACACACACACACACACACCACACACACACACAAACACATACATATACAGTATTTCTTGTAAGTCTAAGTCCAAATATTCCATATATGTATCTTTCAATTCACAAGTTGTAGCATCTTCAATCTTTCACACATATACATGAAACCAAAATTCATGAAACACACACACATTCTTCAGATCCCTAGGTGGCGCACTAGTAACATTTATCAAAAATGAACAAACTTCCGCTCCCAAGGTGGCGCCTGCACAACTTTTCCTGCTCGGGCATATCCAAATATCGAATACACACGGTATTTCTCATATGCATAAGGCCATTTATCACACACACACAGTCAACTTTCCCACTACAAGTTAATGCACAGCCAATCTTTTGCACACACACACACGAGAACTCTTAAAATTTCTAAGCTACAGACATATACTTTGAGCAATTTTTCTAAATTAAGGTAGTAAAGACATACGAAACAGCCAAGATTGCAATATGTATAAGGTAATTGCACGAAATTCATAGCTGCAAAGTAGCAGGAATTGAACATTGGCACAGGCAAAATGGTAAGTATGATAGTTGCGCGAGCGAATAGGACTTGATTTTTCGAACTATTTCAAAGTCAGACGCATGCTATTACCAATGTACGAGCTCAAAGAGGCAAATTTACTAAGTATGAGATGCAGATATTGCATGGGGAACGTTGTAAGATGCAAAGCGTGGGGTGGGGAGAGGGGCACATTCTTCAGTTTGTGCAAACAAAGGCGTTCATTGTTTGCAATATGACACCAATTTTGGCAAAGTTAGGTTTGCAGGAAGTATATTACATGGCTTTTTAGGGTTGAGTGTGGTAAGTTGGAGAAATTTGGGGTGGGGGAGAGTGTGCAGGATTAGATTTTGTGAAAACAAATGATGTTACGCACATGTAATGAGTCATCGATTTGACAAAGTACGATTATAACGAGCGAAGAATACAAGTTAGGGTTGCGTGCGCCATATTACATGGCGAATTAGGTGTAGCGAACACGCGCCACTTGGTCGAAATCTGCGTTCGACAAGTCGAAAACGCTAAGTTCCGAAAATGTTTGCAGGGCAAATTCGCGCGGCGGCGACACCCTTCGTGCGGCGGCGGCGGCGGCGCGGCGACCCGACCCACTCGTGCGACCTCGACTCCTGCTGCGTGGCGACGGATGCGTCATGCACTCCCAATTAGATCAAGCTTTGTCCCGTACAAGCTAAAGTCGAATACGCCCCGGCACAAATCTTTCAATAATTTCCATAACCCACAATACGCATGAGACTTTAGCTTCATACGAGTCAAAGCACGATCGATTGGGAGTGCATGACGCAGCCGTCACCTCGCCGCTGGAGCCGAGGACGCATGAGTGGGTCGGGTCGCCGCGCCGCCGCCGCCGCCGCACGAAGGGTGTCGCCGCCGCGCGAATTTGCCCTGCAAAAATTTTCGGAACTTAGCGTTTTCGACTTGTCGAACGCAGATTTCGACCAAGTGGCGCGTGTTCGCTACACCTAATTCGCCATGTAATATGGCGCACGCAACCCTAACTTGTATTCTTCGCTCGTTATAATCGTACTTTGTCAAATCGATGACTCATTACATGTGCGTAACATCATTTGTTTTCACAAAATCTAATCCTGCACACTCTCCCCACCCCAAATTTCTCCAACTTACCACACTCAACCCTAAAAAGCCATGTAATATACTTCCTGCAAACCTAACTTTGCCAAAATTGGTGTCATATTGCAAACAATGAACGCCTTTGTTTGCACAAACTGAAGAATGTGCCCCTCTCCCCACCCCACGCTTTGCATCTTACAACGTTCCCCATGCAATATCTGCATCTCATACTTAGTAAATTTGCCTCTTTGAGCTCGTACATTGGTAATAGCATGCGTCTGACTTTGAAATAGTTCGAAAAATCAAGTCCTATTCGCTCGCGCAACTATCATACTTACCATTTTGCCTGTGCCAATGTTCAATTCCTGCTACTTTGCAGCTATGAATTTCGTGCAATTACCTTATACATATTGCAATCTTGGCTGTTTCGTATGTCTTTACTACCTTAATTTAGAAAAATTGCTCAAAGTATATGTCTGTAGCTTAGAAATTTTAAGAGTTCTCGTGTGTGTGTGTGCAAAAGATTGGCTGTGCATTAACTTGTAGTGGGAAAGTTGACTGTGTGTGTGTGATAAATGGCCTTATGCATATGAGAAATACCGTGTGTATTCGATATTTGGATATGCCCGAGCAGGAAAAGTTGTGCAGGCGCCACCTTGGGAGCGGAAGTTTGTTCATTTTTGATAAATGTTACTAGTGCGCCACCTAGGGATCTGAAGAATGTGTGTGTGTTTCATGAATTTTGGTTTCATGTATATGTGTGAAAGATTGAAGATGCTACAACTTGTGAATTGAAAGATACATATATGGAATATTTGGACTTAGACTTACAAGAAATACTGTATATGTATGTGTTTGTGTGTGTGTGTGTGTGTGTGTGTGTGTGTGTGTGTGTGTGTGTGTGTGTGTGTGTGTGTATGTGTGTGTGTGTGTGTGTATGATGTAGAAAGGTTGCCATGTTGCATTAGGCTGATAGCGCTGCGATTCGATTCATCGATTTTTGGATTTCTGTTTGCAAGGAAGTAAGAAATGACGCCATCTTGGGAGAGAAAGGCTGAAGTATTTGTCGGTTTTTGATTTTGTGTTCGCAAGAAAGTTAGAAATATGCCCATCTTGGGATTGAACGGTTAAAGTAATTGTCGGTTTTTGAGTTTGTGTTCGCAAGAAATTTAGAAATATCACCATCTTGGAATTGGAAAGTTGATGTATTCGTTGGTTTTTGAGTTTGCGATTGCAAGGAATTGAGAAATGTCACCATCTTGGGAGTGGAAGGTTGAAGTATTCGTCGGTTTTTGAGTTCGTGTGTGCAAGAAAGTTAGAAATAGCGCCATCTTGGAATTGGAAAGTTGATGTATTCGTTGGTTTCTAAGATTGTGTGTGCAAGGAAATAAGAAATTTCGCCATCCTGGGAGTGAAATGTTGCAAGGTTCTTAAGTTTTTGAGTTTTCGCGTGCAAGGAATTGAGAAATGTCACCATCTTGGGAGTGGAAGGTTGAAGTATTCGTCGGTTTTTGAGTTCGTGTGTGCAAGAAAGTTAGAAAGTTAGAAAGTTCGCCATCTTGGGAGTGAAATGTTGCAAGGTTCTTAAGTTTTTGAGTTTTCGTGTACAAGGAATTGAGAAATGTCATCATATTGGGAGTGGAAGGTTGAAGTATTCGTCGGTTTTTGAGTTCGAGTGTGCAAGGAAGTAAGAAATGTCGTCATGATGGGAGTGGAAGGTGCAAAGTTCTTAAGTTTTTGAGTTCGTGGATGCAAGGAAGTAAGAAATGTTACCATCTTCCGAAAGGAAGGCTGAGTGTTTCTTCGGTTTTTGGGTTTGTAGTTGCTTGAAATGTAGGAAATATAGAAGAAATATATAAGAAAATGGCGCTTGTCTGCTATAGTTTGCTTAGTATTGTAAGAAATTCTGAATAATTGTCATAATTTAGTATAATTTAATTGTATTTATTGCTGTTATATACATATTTTCCAGTAATTTGACGAAAATTGATGATATTTTTGGTACATATGTAGCAATTAAATTCTTCTGAAGGGGTCATGTGCAGGTTTTAGCTGTTGCTGGAGGCTTAGATTTTATACATGTAAGTCAAATTTGTGTATTTGGCGGGAAGGCATGGAGGTTTGGAGGGTGTGGTGGAATGTGGATAGGATTTCTCGCCTTCTGATTGGTCGCTCACTAGGTTTCTCGCTTTCTGATTGACCAGCTCTTGTGTGTAAAATGAATATTTGTGAGTGGGGAGGGGTGGAATGGATGGTTGGTGTGTGAGGTTGAATGCCGTGGAGGATGAGAGATGCCATGCCTATGGAATCTAGCCTTCTGATTGGCCGCTCTCTAAGTTTCTCGCTTCCATAATGTTCAGCTCTTGTGTGTAAAATGTCTATTTGTGGGTGGGGAGGGGCGAAATGGATGGTTGGAGGGCGAGGTTGAATGCTGTGGAGGGTGAAAGATGCCATGCCTATGGGATCTATCCTTCTGATTGGCCGCTCTCTAAGTTTCTCGCTTCCATAATGTTCATATCTTGTGTGTAAAATGAATATTTGTGAGTGGGGAGGGGTGGAATGGTGGGTTGGAGGGCGAGGTTGAATGCTGTGGAGGGCGAAAGCTGTCATGCCTATGGGATCTATAGGGTTCGCAGCTCTTTGCTTGTCCGGTTCTTGTGTGTAAAATGTCTATTTGTGGGTGGGGAGGGGTGGAATGGAGGGTTGGAGGGTGAGGTGAAAGGCTGAGGAGGGTGAAAGATGCCATGCCTATGGGATCTAGCCTTCTGATTGGCCGCTCTCTAAGTTTCTCGCTTCCATAATGTTCAGCTCTTGTGTGTAAAATGTCTATTTGTGGGTGGGGAGGGGTGGAATGGAGGGTTGGAGGGTGAGGTGAAAGGCTGAGGAGGGTGAAAGATGCCATGCCTATGGGATCTAGCCTTCTGATTGGCCGCTCTCTAAGTTTCTCGCTTCCATAATGTTCAGCTCTTGTGTGTAAAATGTCTATTTGTGGGTGGGGCGGGGTGGAATGGAGGGTTGGAGGGTGAGGTGAAAGGCTGAGGAGGGTGAAAGATGCCATGCCTATGGGATCTAGCCTTCTGATTGGTCGCTCTCTAGGGTTCGAAGCATCCATAATGTTCAGCTCTTGTGTGTAAAATGGATATTTGTGGGTGGGGAGGGGTGGAATGGCGGGTTGGAGGGTGAGGTTGAATGCTGTGGAGGGTGAAAGATGGCAGGCCTATGGGATCTAGCCTTCTGATTGGTCGCTCTCTAAGTTTCTCGCTTCCATAATGTTCAGCTCTTGTGTGTAAAATGTCTATTTGTGGGTGGGGAGGGGTGGAATGGAGGGTTGGAGGGTGAGGTGAAAGGCTGAGGAGGGTGAAAGATGCCATGCCTATGGGATCTAGCCTTCTGATTGGTCGCTCTCTAGGGTTCGAGGCATCCATAATGTTCAGCTCTTGTGTGTAAAATGGATATTTGTGGGTGGGGAGGGGTGGAATGGCGGGTTGGAGGGTGAGGTTGAATGCTGTGGAGGGTGAAAGATGGCAGGCCTATGGGATCTATCCTTCTGATTGGTCGCTCTTATGATTCGCTGCTGTCTGCTTGAGTCGGCCTTGTATGCAAAATGATTAATTGTGGGTGGGAGAGGGGTGGAAAGGAGGGTGAGGTTGAAGGTTGTGGAGGGTGAGAGTATATGCTGAGTCATTTAGGGTTGATGTGGGCCTTGCGCGGCTAAGTAGGGTTCAATTTACAAGTGATGATATGAAATTTGAATGAATTGTGGGGAGGGTGTCGAGGGGTGGAAGCCAGTACAGCTCCCATAATGCCCTGCGGCACTTCCGATGAGTCATTAGGGGTCGGAGTGGGGCTTGCGCTGCTAATTAGGGTTCGATAATTGATATAATTAATAAATTCTAATTATTATTAATTAATATAATATAATTAATATGACCTAATTAATTTAGCTAATTATCGTGACCCCATTAATATGACCTAATTAATATGACCTAATTAATAGGCCCTAATTAATGTGACCTAATTAAGATGACCTTGACCTTGGCCATGACCTTGACCTTGACCTTGTACTTTGGCCCAGATTGGTCGTTAGTCTGTCGTATTAACACTACTAACGGGGGCTCGAACTCACTACCTCTCGCACTCTTGGCCAGCGTGTTAACCACTACTCTACTGTATACGCTAACAAATCCTGGGGCTAACCACAGAAAGGGTTCGGTTTTGCATGATGGAAGTACGAGCAGACGGAACTGAGAGTAATCCTCTTCCCACTCAGTGTAGAGATCGACTATAGTCCGAGAACTCGATACATCAGCCACAAGACGATCAAGCAGTTGCGGCACCAGAATTTAAGTTTGTGGGGCTGAATCCTCACGGATGAAATTTTTCATTCTCATCCGCCAAAATTTCTGACGATCTTTTTTAGTCATCCAGTCGAAAATCGTGGAAATATTTCAGTTTTGCATGTAGAAAAAAACCGGATGGCCTTTTTATGGGGGCTTAGCCCCCGGGTTGCCTTTTATTTAATGGGGGTTTAGCCCCTAGCCCCCTAACCCCCCCCCCTAGCGCCGCCACTGCGATCAAGACCATAAACGAACATCCAATGTCAGTTGACAGTTGCCTTCCCGTAGCAAAAATTAAACAACACTAGGCCTATAATAAAACGTGTTGCTCAGGGTCCCGACGCGGCGGCTTGGGGTGGATTCGAACCTGGAACCCTCCGGCTCCAAGCCACCGAACCAACCACTACACCACCGCGCCTCACAAATGGTCCAAGATGCTTTACCTGCATAGGTCCCTCTCTATGCAATGGACTTACACCATTAGTTTTTGTTTCGCCTTTCTCTCTGGTGGTCTTTCTATATATCTTTCTCTCGTCTCAATTCTCAAATCTTGTCTTTACTCTGGAGTCAATGGCACTGGGAGCGCTTCTGAAAAGATTTGGTGTAAGAATCGATTACAATCTTTTATTGTAGGTTTTATATCACAGCATGCAGTCATATAGGCTACATTACAATCCTCATTACATAATTATTTACTGTTGCCAGTGTGTGTGTGTGTGTGTGTGTGTGTGTGTGTGTGTGTGTGTGTGTGTGTGTGTGTGTGTGTGTGTGTGTGTGTGTGTGTGTGCATGTGTGTGTGCGTGTGCGTGTGTGTGTGTGTGTGTGTGTGTGTGTGTGTGTGTGTGTGTTTGTGTTAAAGGACAGAATAAATCAAGTAAAAATGAAAGAAAATAAGCTTGTACATTGGCCGGCATGCACAAAATTAGATGACAAAATAAAAACCTTACTCTCTACAGGCTAACTACTAGTTGAATTTACATCAATCAGAATTTACATAGCGCCCCTTCGTGGTACCTACTCAGAGGCGCTCATGCATGCGCTGCTATTACCGCTTATGGTCTGGAAAAGCGTCTTTAATTGAAGTCTGGCCCAAACAGCCACCTGCACATGGAGCCATAGCCGGACCACACTGCCAATAGTTACCACTACTTGACAGTTGGCCAGCACTATGGCCCTAATGGGCAAGTCGTTTGGGAATTCAGATGCACTTTCATGGAAGAAGGCATTCCCGATGCGGCTCACGCCTCTCCCACCCAAATTCTGCCTCAAAAACCGTGCCAATCAGGCCAGTTGAACGTACATGGTACGACGGAATATGATTGCTCTTCTTCAGCATCGAACTAGACTAAGATTTGCAATTATTGTTCATTGTAAGCAGACTAAACAGACGTATTAAATACGATTGAAAGGTATACAACTGCGGGTTCCCAATCTCTTTTTATTGGCATGGTGGAAGTCTCAAATAAATTCCGCTAATCTGATTTGCTGACGCAGCAAAGACTAAGAAGTTGCGGCAACAATATCTTTAGTGAAACTGCCTAGAAAGTAGTCAATGTACGTTAATCATAATCTCGAGACTTCTACAGCACCCACAAAAACCAAGTCGCGGTAACCAGCTTATTCACAGTTACTGATAGGCCTACTCCGACCATGTGCGTGTTGCCTTTCTAAGCCTTTCTCTGCTGTTAGCCCTTTGCGGCGCTCTATCGATCTTTTTGACCTCTTTTCCTCCGCGTGTTCGGTGCCCTTGGCTTAAAGCCGGATATTTGCTGTGATAGGTCCCGACACATGAAATGGCCTTCCCCTCCTTTACGGACTGAACTCATGGCTCTTGGCTCTTCCCTGCATCCTCTCGCTCTCTCAAGGCGTTTCTTCCCCCGAGGGGGCATCTGTTGAAAGTGCCTCTCAATTTTATAGTCTATGCGGCGAAAGATCTATTTTAAGATACAATACGATAACATATAATGTCTATAATTAGAGTTTACTGTTTCAGACTTTGCATTATATTGAATTCTGAAGCAGAAGAAATTGTCAAAACTAGACTTAGCCTATGTGTGTAATTATATGAATTGCATTTCTCATTTACGGATATTAGAAAGTAAAAAAACAATTTAACACTGAGCGTTGAAACGTAAACGCTATTAATAGACTCTCGAATGACGTCATAATCGCATATGCTAATTATTCTTCGATCTTTCAGAATCTACGCTATCACGAATAATTAATTCGCAGAGTAGACCAGTTATCTGTTATGTATGCATGTGCGCTTGTTATAGCGCCCCCTCAAGATTTCTACCCGGTCAAAGGTAAAAGCCGGAGCGATGACGTCAAACTATGACTGACGATATGAATGACGTCAACACAACTATGCCTCTGTTGTTTACTTTTGAAAGTGTAGCGTTCCTGAATCGACTTGTAGGCTTTGTATAACAATAGAATTATTGGTGTCTTGCGTTAACTCCACGTTGCGATAGGCCACCAACAGTTTCGTAACCGCATCGGTTTCGAAATGACGAGCAAAAATCTGCTAAGTCTTCACAATTCCTCCGAATCGTTAAAAATATCGACCCGCGATGCTTCCGCCTCCTTCAGTACGGGCAAGAACGTCCACGGCGTCTCTGGTCGATCTACCACCGGACATTCTGCGGCGATACACCATCATTCAACGGCCGGTGGTCCCGTCCACGACGACATTGTCAGCCACAGACGCTACCGGTCGAAGAGCGCCCACATCAACAAGTTCCAGCAGATGATCGAGAGCAGCCGGGCGAAGCCGAACGGCGTACTGGCCATCCACATCAAGGCCGGGGAGATACGCGACATCGACTCGGAAGGAGAGGTGTTCAAGACGGGCGCGCCGCTCTTCGTGTACCTACGAATGTTGTGCATCGATTACGTCAAATACTCTCGCGTCTACGTAGTCGAGGATATGCCTACGACGATTATATTTGACGAGTTGAAGCATTTCTACATCAACGTCGGTTCGATGAAACCGGAAAGTTTCTGCTTCGTCCGATTCGAGATACTCGCGTTCGAAGAGTCGAAACGAAGTGTGCACCGCGTTTTCGCGACGAAAGAGATCAGTCTCCTGCAGGTCGTCAAATGCCAGTACGGGTCGGCGAATCTAGAGCTGTGGCGCGACGAACGGCAGGTGGCCGAGCTCGAGATCGAGGCGTGCTTCGCCACCGGCGCCTTTGGCTTCGGCTACTCGAGCCTCTTCGACTTGCCCGATCACAGTCCGAAGGCGCAGCTCGCTTGGTCGATGTTCTGTCGGCTAGCGCCGCCCACCGATCGCACCGAAGCCCGACACCCCGGCAGCAACGCTGAGTTGATCGCGTGCAGGGAGACGCCTCGTCCAGGCATCGTCTACTTCACACGAGTCACCGATCTCAAACCGCCCAGCCGTTTGAGCAGAACGCTGGTGGACGAGGAGGTAGCGCCTCCGAGTCCGTTCATCGGCGGTCTCGTGGGGAGGCGCCTTGCGCAGCGCCAGGCCGCCTTCAGCCAGCTGAAGACGAGGCACGATCGACTGAAGTACCTTCGGGAGTTCGTCATCCACCCGTTCAGTCAGACGGAAGAAACGCTCATCTCCGAGGACGTCCACTACTTCGAGCAGGTGAACATCCGTCGGACGACGATCCAATCGGAAGACGGTCGTGCGAGGTTCAGCATCTTCACGAAGGAAGCGGAGGACAAGCCGGACCCAGGAATCGTCCACGTCGTCGCCCCGGTGATGGGCAGATCACCGGGGGTCATAAGACGCCGGCAAGGGAGCGACGATCCCACCGAGGACCAGAAGACCTCAGGACAGGAAGACTTGAAAAGCGGTCGACAGGAAAGACCAAGCGCCGAGATATAGCGCATCCGGTTATAACTCCATCCTCTCCGACCTTTTGTCTCAGCTTATAATGTGCTTCAGTTCTGCAGCAAGACCAGAGTCTTGAAGCGACA
>OX457052.1:5762019-5782019 GCA_949752735.1 Lumbricus terrestris
TTCTCTTGTCTCTTCTCCTGTATCGCTACGATGATGCCTACTTGTACGCTTCACTTCACTTCTTCCAACCATTATTTCCACTTGTCGCAGGAAAAATTGATTTATGTGCCACATAGAGTAACGGTAGCCTAACGGACTGTTTACATGTCTTTGCTGTTGTATCCCTCTGTCTGTGTCTCTGTCTCTGTCTCTGTCTGCTTTTCTCTATCTCTGTTTCTGTATGTCAATCTTTGTCTGTAGCTTTCTCTCTTTTTCTTTCTTTTTTTCTCTCTCTCTGTCCATCTGTCTCTCTCTCATCTCTCTCTCTGTCTGTCTGTCTGTCTGTCTATCTCTTTCATCCGTTTGTCTGTCTCTCTCTTTCTCTCTCTGCCTGTCTGTCTCTCTCTGTGTGTCTCTCTTTCATCTCTCTCTCTCTCCCCGTTCTCCCAACTCACACTGTCGATGCGTACCTCGCATTGTTTGATTACCTACTTTTCCGAGTCATGTCTTCCGATTTGCATTTCATTCCAGTCGTATACCATCATGTCTTCCTGTATCTCACTGCTTCTCTATCCGTCAGTGTATCTCTCCCTTCCTCCTCCTCCTCCTCCTCCTCCTCCTCCTCCTCCTCCTCCTTCTCCACCTCCTCCCTTTTCTGGAGGCGATGCAAAATAAGTTTCCGCGCCTTGATAAGACAGAGATGTGTCGCCGCATTTCATTCGGTAATTCTATTTCGGGATAAAACGAAGGCGCCGACGCCGACGCCGGCGCAACTCCGATGCCAGCCGTAATTGGTTGATCAGTGCAGGGATGGGAAGAGACAACCTATATGGAGAGGAGCACGGAGGGAAGAGACTGGCAGGGAAGAGGAAAGGGAAGTAAGCATTGGGAAGAAGCAGACGATTGGGAAAGGGGTAAAGCAAGAAATTGGTGGAGAGGCACGCTCGGGACAGACAGGCAAGGGAATAGGATGGCAGGATGAGAAGGAAGGAAGCAGGGAGAAACAAAGAATTGGAATGGGAAGCAAGAGACGTGTGAGGTACTCTGGGGAAAAGATAGGCAAGGGAAAAGGATGTCAGGAGAAGAAGCAAGCAAGCAGTGAAAAGCAAAGAATTGGAAGGGAAGCTAAAGAAATGTGTGAGGTACTCTGGGGAAAAGATAGGCAAGGGAGGAGGCTGGCTGGAGGAGAGGGAAGCAAGCAGGGAAGAAGAGGCAATTGGGTGCGGAATAGGCAAGAGGCAGGCGAGTGCATGAGAGACAGGCAAGGGATTGAGGTGCATGAGGAGACCTACAATGTACGGGCAAGGGAGAAGCAAGACACGACAGAGTCGGACTGGAGGGAGACACAAGCGAGGCATGAAGGTGAGGATGTGATAACGGAAAAAAGAGAAGCAAGCAATGGGATTGACGGGCGGAGGGGGAAAGACAGGGATGGGATGGATTAAAGGAGGAAAGAAATCCAGATTCTTGCCGACTATCGATTCTTGTCGATCCCGACGCAGAATTGGATGGTCCCGTGAGATAGAACAGTGGTGCGCTCTTAATACCTTCACGCAAGCATCAGCATCAGCATCAGCATCAGCAGCAGCATCAGCAGCATCAGCAGCAGCAGCAGACATATTAATGATATATCGAACCATCGCATATTACGAATCGATTATGTTTTCCGTGCAGGCTGCAGTGTATTATAGACGGTGTTCGTCGAAGAACAGACAGACAGACAACGTTTGGTCGGCTGGTAAATGACTGTAGATTGAAGATCAAGTTTCTAAGAGTTTTGATACAACGATAGAGAGAGAGAGAGAAACACAGAGAGAGAGAGAGAGAGAGAGAGAGAGAGAGAGAGAGAGAGAGAGAGAGAGAGAGAGAGAGAGAGAGAGAGAGGGAGAAACTTACAGAAACAGAGAGAGATATAGAGACAGAATTATAGAGGCAGAGAGAGAGACAGAGACAGAGAGACAGAGAAAGAAAGAGAGAGAGAGAGAAAGAGAGAAAGAGATTTACTGGAACAGAGAGAGACAGAGACAAACTTACAGAAACAAGGGTTATATAGAGTCAGAATTATAGAAGCAGAGAGAGAGACAGACCCACAGGCACACAGACAGACAGACTACAGAGATAGAGAAGCAGAGAGACAGAGAGAGACAGATTTACAGTAACAGACAGACAGACAAACTGACAGACAGACAGAGAAAGATACACTTGCAGGAACAGAGTGAAAACATTTAAGAACTTGATTCTAATTCTGCAACTGCTGTCGTTAAGCACTTGCAGAAAAAGACAAAACATACCCAGACAGACAGAGACAAACACGTAGAGAGGCAAAGAGAGAGACGCAGAGAGCAATAGAAACCCACTGTATGTGGTATTTCACGAGATTTACTTCATGCCCCATCATAAACATCTTCGCCGAATGTCGTCGTTATTAGCGTTCTGTCAAATAAATTCCGACCCAACGTCCCATCAGTAGCCTTCGCAATTTCCAAGGCGTTGGCCTTCCTGCATCGGATGCCGACATCGTATACGACTAAACAGCCACTGGATAAAACCCCGCAATCGTAATCCTCAATCTGAACATTTCTGCGGCGCTATTATGCTTAAAGGTTAAGGGCAGGGCACCAACTTATAATACTTATTCATGAGCGTGCCTATACACCGATTATCCTATATCGGGAGGCCAGAGAAAAATGGAGAAGGAAATTCTGTTACAGTTGGTCATGCTGCAGTGTGTTTAATTATCTAGTGATTCTAGTCCACTCGCTTGGGGGGGTTGGTTCAGGTTTCTTGGGGAGGGGAACAATCGCCATTTGGCGGACAACCAACCGCTACCCAGTGGAAAATTTTAGATTGTAAAAATAACTGCAGTTACAGTATGCATATTAGGTATACAAAATCCTACACCAACGTGTTGACGGGACCTGGTGTTCCCAAATCCTCAAATGCAGAATGTAACCAGTTTGCATTGAGTGGTTTTCGCAGTCAGTCTAGCTGCGTGTATCACGCTCTATCGTGTATAGAACTGTTGTAGATCATGGAAGTCATGTCAAGAGCGCCTGCTCATAGCGCATGGCAGGACAGGACACTTGGCGCACCTCTGGAAAATTTGACACCTATTTTTAACTATAGGCTAACCACTTTTGACTTTTGATTTTGGAAAAATTCTTTCGAGCTAAAACACTAATGATACGCATGATACAAATGATACGAATGATCACAAAGTGATATTGAGCAGCAATCTACATTTTGGAAAGATCTATGAAAAACGGTTCTAGTCTTCTGCTTTGAATTTTCCAAGCTCTTGCAAGAAGTTCGTGATCATCGTATTTTGACTTATAACTGCGAACACAATCTGCGGTTGCGCATGAGCTACACGTATGTGATTCGATTTGTTTGAGTTTTGAGTTTTGAGTTTTAGTTACGGAATTTAGATCTTTTTGTCCCGATAATTTTATCACATGGTCAGTTCCCATCATTTCTATGTGCACGGGTAATCTTATCGGCGGGACTTGGACCCTTAAGGGACCCATATACTTACTTATAACTTAGTCCTTCTCTGCATGCAGGTCTGCACATCGGGCAACGCATCTTCTTCACACGCCCCGTCCATCGCCAATTCTTCAGCCTCCTCCCATGGCATCTCCAATCAGTTCAAGTCACCTTTGATAGTGTCATGGCAGTTCTTTCGTGGTCTTCCTCTCTTCCTTCTACTTAAAGAACCATTGCCTCGTTTAAATCAACGGATGTTTTAATGCCATACTGTTTTATGCCATTTGTGTAACAATATGCAACATTTTTATTTCCGGCTGTGTTTATATTAAGGTGAGAGGTCGCTTTTTGATTATATACTTTCTATTATACGTCTGCCATCCTATAGTATCATGCTTAGCGTTGTAAAAGCACTCGACCGTTGCCCTCTAGTATACGATCTGAAGCTGAAAAACTGGCAGGACACGGTCAAAGCTGACACGAGATGTCTGGAGATGTCACGGGAGGAAGAGGAGGAGGAGGAGGAGGAGGAGGAAGAGGAGGAGGAAGAGGAGGAGGAAGAGGCTGAAGAGGAGGAGGAGGCTGAAGAGGAGGAGGAGGCTGAAGAGGAGGAGGAGGTTGAAGACTCTCCGATGGACATGGAGGAATGGAGGAAGTGAGTTGCCCGGGTCCTGACCTTTCGGCTGTATAGTCTTCTGACGCAGCGAATTACCGGAATTGACCAGGAACAGAGTGCTTCGACAGAGTGCAAGGTCATGACATTGAACTCAGTGACGCGTTGTAAGACACTTTTCCTCACGACGATCATCCATACACACACAGTCGAATGGAAACTTCAATTACATGAATTTTGCACCGGAGATCATTTGGGACGGATTATCCGGTCGGGTTAAGGTAGGAAAAGCGCATAGTTCGCTTACGGCTAATAACTGATCCCTGCGGAGACATTGCGATATTAGCCGCTTGATTGGTTCACTGATATCGTGGGATATCGTGGCTGATTGCTAAGGGCGTTGGGCTTTGTAGGTCCATCATAATTTCTCAATGTCATCGGCTGAAGTATGGCCATTAATTTGGATACAGTGTAGCGCATGCGTATAATTTATATCGTTCAGAGTAGAACAGGGATAGTAAAAGGCAAGAAAAAGGCAATTTCTAAAAGCTCCTTCAGAAGCTTTTCCAATTGACAACAGTAAAAGGCAAGAAAAAGGCAATTTCTAAAAGCTCCTTCACAATCTTTTCCAATTGACAACAGTAAAAGGCAAGAAAAAGGCAATTTCTAAAAGCTTCTTCACAAACTTTTCCAATTGACAACAGTAAAAGGCAAGAAAAAGGCAATTTCTAAAAGCTCCTTCACAATCTTTTCCAATTGACAACAGTAAAAGGCAAGAAAAAGGCAATTTATAAAAGCTTCTTCACAAACTTTTCCAAGTGGCAACTCAAAGCAGACTCTCCTGCATGGAAGCCGTGATATTTTATTCTTTATTGAAACAATCCGGTTGACAGACCGCAACCGGTTACAGTGCACTGTTATGCAATTGAAACAATTCCCAAGAACGCAAATTACAGAAGACATAAAAATCTCAGCCACTAAGAGAACAGACAGCTTGCAATTATACACGGCGCTATATAAAAGAAGCATACAAAGCACGTCCGCCCCCATGGGGTTCGTTCTCAAAAGCGATGCAATGAAAAGTCGACTGTGGCTGCAATAATGCAATTGTAATTGCTCTTCTAAATCATTTTTTATTTCTCATCGCTATTAAACTCTCAGAGGAGCTTCCAGTCTAACTTGACCTATAAATTTGGCCACAGCCATATAGCCATAGTCTCCAACCGTTTGTGAAATGCAGACATTTAAAAATGTAAATTAGATGGCGCCAGTGTAACAATACATACAGCCTAGACATGCAAAATAGAAATCCCATGTAGCGCTAAACTACTGCCATTCAAATGTCTTTTTTGGAATAATTAACGGTGCCAGCTTAGCATAAGAATAAAATCTAATAACCGAGTGCTGTAAACAGAAACCTCATGTAGCGCTAAGATAATGTCATTCAAATGTTTTAGAATGATTCACAGTGCTTCATGTATAAGCTTATGAGTAGCCTAGTATAGGCCTATACAGAAACCTCACGTAGCGCAAAATAATTATCGCCATTCAAATGTGTAAAATATTGATTCTTTTGATTCAGAGACCCAGTTTACACTGGAGCTCGAGCAAAAACCTTCGAGCTTCTGACGAGTGTGGGTAGGGTCTGAGTCGAACCTCACTCTCTCCCTCTCTTTGTCTCTGTCTCTGTCTCTGTCTCTCCCTCTCTCTCTCTCTCTCTCTCTCTCTCTCTCTCTCTCTCTCTCTCTCTCTCTCTCTCTCTCTCTCTCTCTCTCTCTGTCTCTCTCTCTCTGTCTCTCTCTCTGTCTGTCTGTCTGTCTGCCTGTCTCTCTCTCACTCTCTCTCTGTCTCTCTCTGTCTGTCTGTCTGTCTGCCTGTCTCTCTCTCACTCTCTCTCTCTCTCTGTCTCTCTCTGTCTGTCTGTCTGTCTGCCTGTCTCTCTCTCACACTCTCTCTCTCTGTCTCTCTCTGTCTGTCTGCCTGTCTCTCTCTCTCACTCTCTCTCTCGACCCTCGTCTGATTTTCATTTATCTTTCTCACATTAAATTCCGCCCCCTGTCGTCGCTGGCTGGCAATCGATCTCGCAGAGATGGCACAGATAGCAGAAGTCAAAGATATCGAACGCCATTGACAAACGTCCTACATACGGTACGGTCTCTTTGTCATCAAGTCCATCTATTCCTACGCGTCGCGCATTCTGCCTTCCATTTTTCTTCAGCTATCGTCCTCTTTCCTCTACTCCTCATACTCCTCCTCTTCCTACTCCTACTCCTCTTCCCCTTTTGTCGCCTTCTCCTCCTCGTTCTATCTCTCTCACTTCTCTATGTTCTGCTTCTCTTCCTCCTAGGATGACCTTCTCTCTTATTTTCCCATTTCTCTTGACTCTGGTTTTACTGCGCTTACGAGTCGCACTTAACCCTTACTTCTCTGGCTCTTCATTTCTCTGGATCCGCTTTTCTGGCCCTCCCTTTCTCCGGCTTTCCACTTCTCCACTTATCTTCTCGTTCCTCCATCTTTGTTATGCTCCTTCTATCTGATTCCATCTCTTTCTTTTCCTCTTTCCAAGTTTCCACCCTTCCTTTTAAAGCGCAGTGCGTTTGCAGGCGCTCAATTAAAGAAAAGATTATTATTATTATTATTCTCTTTGATCTTCTTCCTCTGAAATATATTCCATTTCTCCAGAACTTCTCTATCTTGTTCTTCTCCTGCTGTCCTCTTCATGCCTTCTTCATTATACACTTCTCTCTCCTATTCCTTCCTTCCTTCTTCTCATTCACACGCCTTCAACCTCCATCTTCCTACTCTCCAAATTCCAATCTTCTTCTTCTCCTCCTACTCCTTCACCTTCTTTCTTCTCTTTCCTTCTCCTCCTCCTCATCATTCGTTCTCCGTCCTTCCCTCTTTCCTCCACTTTTATTCTTCTCCACATTCCTTCTTACTCCTCTCGCCTCTTTCTCATTCTTCCACCGCCTCCTTCCTCTCCATAACATTTTCTTCTCCTATCTTTTCTCCATCCCACTCCTCCTTCCCTAACCTTCTGCTCCGCTTCTCACATAATATTCTCCAACAGAAAGATGAAGAAGCTCTTTCCAATAGTAGCAGCAGCAAGCATCAAAGTATATACGTCCGCATGAAATCATCGAGCCCTTCGCCCCTCAGGCCCTTCAGGGGCTACGGCGTCTAAGGCGACTGCACCCCGTTGTCCGGGCGGCGGCGGTGGGGAAGGGGCAGCGAGTAGGGCGTCGTAGAAGAGAGGCCGGAATCCAAGTCTCTGATGAATCTTCCCTCCGAGGGTCTTTAGCAGCCGTTGGCGCAGGATAAATTCTCCCAATTTATTGACTTTTCGTCGCTCGCCGCGTCGAATCGACTTTCCGCCGACCAAGACGCCAATTGCCGACGCTACGTGTTTAGACCTTATAAGCACGGTTTATAAAACGCCAATTGCTCTCTGCGGACCTACGTGTTTAGACCTTATAAACACGGCTATAAACGACAATTGATCTCTGTGCGTGCATGCTGGAACCTCTACAAACACGGGTCATGCTTGTATACGAACGCCAATTTTGTGTAGAGCGCATTGTTTATACACGTATTATAAGCGAGCATTTTTGGCTCTATACCATATGGTTTTTTCTTGCATGAACGTTCACTGTGCTTATGGTTTAATTTGTGTCTAAACGTCAATTGTGCCTATGATATGAACATGCATAAACGCCAATAATGCCCTATGGTTTTTAATACATAAACGTTGATAATTGTGCGTTATGGTTAGTACGAGTATTAGAGTCACCTACAGTATGTAGGGCCTAGACTTTATGGCACACAATCATGTAGGCCTACAAACGCCTATGTTACTATGTAGGCTATCTGTCCATGATTTTAGATATCTTTTAAACATGGTTAATATAATCATTCACAAGCGACATATACTCCTGACCATAATAATTATAAACGTTCTGTTTTGAAAATTTGACTCGACTTCGTTTGTCAGGTCAAGTCAAGTAATCAAACCCATATGCACAGAGAAGTTACTATTATGATGGCATCACTGACTGATGAATCGGAATTATTATCAGTATATGACATACAACTTTCCTATAATAAGAATCTCAACTTCTAATGAACTTACTTAACATTTTTACATTTATACGCTAAGAGACTAGTTGAAATTTTACCTTCAATATATAATTGCTGCTATTAAATAAATTTTCGAGTGCGTTTTCAATAGTCTATGTGTGCATGGATGTAAAGTATAGGTCTACGTTTCAGAGGTGGATACAGAAATCTTGAAAGAGGAGTTAAAATTTGTGATTTTGAGTTCTAAAAAAATCTTTGGTATTTCGCTGAAAAATCTGATGACCCTTTTTTAGCTTTTCTTTCAAAAATGTCTAAAAACTACGGTAATTTGAAAGCTGATGACCTTTTTAAAGTCATATGCTACACTGGTTCTCTGCACTAATTGAAAGCTTGAAAGTCTCAATTGCTGATGGAGGGGTTTGCAGACCTTCTGTGCAAATCTCTAAATGGATGGGTATGACCGGATTGACCCCTGGATCCGCTCCTGGTACATATACATGGATGTACCGTGTACGTGAGTTCGGATGCACGCACAATCGCACCATGCAATTATTTCTCGCATTTGTTATAGCGCCTATTCAAGATCACTACTCACAGGCGCTCCCGACTACAGCGCGGACACTGCATCAGATTTTCATGCCGAAGCACACGAGCAATTGCAAGGCGCGGCGGCTTGAGGTGAATTCGAACCCGGAACCATTCAGCTCCAAGGCACCGAACCCATCACTACACCACCACGACCCGCATATAGATATATGTACATATATGTATACAGACTTATATGTACATGTTAGGGCGCCCGTTAAGCTAATGAAAAAATTTGAAATTCGTAATTTTCTATGCGGTACCCTCTGAAGTTGTTACACCTATTCAGTACAATAACAGTGTGAAATTTCAGAATTTTATGTTAATATTTATTGGTTGCTCCACATGACTAAAGTTTCTGCTGTGTCGCAATCTTTCGTACTTCTTCCATTTTCTTTGTGTACTGCATGTTGCTTCACATTATGCATGCTTTTTACTGTGCTATTAATTTATTCAGCCTGATTAATGTGATTTAATATTACTGCTACTCTATCAGTGAACATATTTTATCATCTGATTCTTTCAGCTACATCAGGTATAGAACCGAGTCCTTTTCTTTGTAATCCCACAACAAACGGGCACCTGCGGGCATTGGTCCCTTGGTTGCTAAGTTTTTGATTTACAGGTAATTTAAAAATGACTAGGTGTGTAGGACTGTTTTAAAACCACAATAATCACCAAGTTGTGAAGAAATTAAATTTAAAAGTGCATAAAAATGCAATTTTTAACAAACGGATATCTTTAAAGGTTTTTGCTTATAATGGCCATTGCAGTAGGCCTACTGTATTTACAAGCAGTGTACATCTAGCATATCTGTTAATTGTGCAATTAATATTCTGCACTATCACTTTCATTTGGCTGCAATCTTTTTGGTAAAAATAGCTAAGCAAGCCTTTTGTTAAGCTGAGTGTGCATTGTTTGAATGATGCAGTTGTATTTAATGTGTCACATTATAGAAACTATTTCTGAATCACTGATATCGCTTACCTTTGCTGTTAGTCTGTTGGATTTACATCTTAGATCAGTCAATTGCCAATAGAAAGCATGGCAAAAATAGCTGCTTCCCGGTTTTTAACAGTCACACGTAGTTCCACTGACATTTGGCTGATTGGTCCGGCATCAGAAGAAATACATGGAATGAAGCTTCCAACCTACCGTCAGGTGCTATCCGTGTTTTTCCATCAGCACAAGATTCTTGCTAAGACAGTCAGAGACAGTTCAAGGTTTGCTGTGCGTGACGTTCTTCGCTTATGGTCAATGGCCCGTATTCCATCAACACTTGAACGCAATGCCATTGAAAAGCTGGAAGACAATGTTTTATAGATGGCATAAACTGAGGAAGAACATGCATCGCAGAACTGAGACCCAGATAGCCAATGAAACTACTCTGATTGGAGATTTGGAAAAGCTTTTTGATGTAGCCTAGCACATGCAGATGCCATGTCAATGATCACCATTGCTGAAGACAGGTTTTTCTTGGAAGACCAACGTGGTCCACGCATAGGCTATATGGATAGTGTGGACGCAGCATTGGCTAGCAGAGAGGACAGAAAGGTAAAGAGACTGAAGCGTGAGGACAATCTGAGAAGTAAAGAAGATGAAAGAAAAAGGGAGAATATCACAGTTCGGGCAGATGATGACATTGAAGATGAATTGACCACTGCAGCTGCTGAAGTCGAGTCTAATTTAGAACCATGCTGCTCACGTAGAATTACCAAGCGAGGGTCGGTGCCTATTGTTACAGCAGAGTTAAGTGCTGCACTTGATCGAGCCAATGTCAGCAACCGTACTGCAACATTTATCCTTGCTGAGACTGCAAGGAGCCTTGGACATGACATTTCTAATTTCAAAGTCAATCCTGAATCCATCAGAACAGCAAGACTAAAGTTTTGTCAACATACTGCTCAAGCTGGAAAAGCGCTTTTCGAACCATCCGTGTCTCCAGTCGTACATTGGGATGGCAAGATGTTACCGGATATTGTAGGTAGTGAGCGGGTTGACCGGTTACCAGTTTTGGTATCAGGTTTGCATGTGGAGCAGCTTCTTGGCGTGCCAAAGCTTCTGAATGGTACTGGTGAAGCAACTAGTGATGCTGTTGCCACAATTCTGCAAGAGTGGAGAGTAGAAAATCAGGTCAAGGCCATGTGCTTCGATACTACAGCATTCAATACTGGCAGACAACGTGGAGCTTGTGGTTTGATAGAAACAAAACTTAGCAGGAATCTATTGAACCTGGCATGCCGACACCATGTGGACGAAATTGTAGTCGGAGATGTGTTCAAACACTGTTTTGGTCCATCATCTGGACCTGACATTGGATTATTCAAGCGTTTTCATGACAACTGGCCTCAAATTGACAGAAGCCAATATCAGACTGCAATTGATGACCCTATCTGTTTTGAAGTCCTTACGAAACTTGTCGGATTGAAGGACAATGTTGTCACTTTTGCAAAGCAAGTTCTTCTGTCCGGTCAGAACACGCGTGATGATTACCGTGAACTTTTAGATTTGACAGTAGTCTTTCTCGGCGATACTCCACCACGTGGTGTTCGATTTATGGCCCCTGGAGCTATGCACAGAGCACGATGGATGGCCAAGTTGCTGTACTGTGTAAAAATTTGGATGTTCAAGAAACTATTCAGATTAACAGCTCGTGAAGAAACCGCATTGAGAGATATGAGCCTGTTTTGCTGCCTGCTGCACACAAAAGCTTGGACATTATACCCAAGTCCAGCAACTGCACCAGCCAATGATCTTCACTTTCTGAAGTTAGCGAAGAAGTACGAGATGATCAACAAGGGCATTTCGGGTGTGGCAGTCAAATCATTCCTGAGACATTTATGGTACCTGAATGAAGAACTAATTGCCCTTGCATTCTTTGATGATGCTGTAAACAGCAACACCAAAAGAAAATGATCAGCGCTCTAAAGAAGCAAGGTTCCGAAAATCCACCTAAAAGAATCCAGATGGAGCCAAGTGCCATTCTTGAAAAGGAACTTGATGACTTTGTTACAATCAGTACCATGTATTTCTTTCACATACTTGGACTGAATGCTGATTTCCTCGAACAGAAAGATCCAGACAAGTGGCAGATCCTTGAAGATTTCCAGCTAAACAAGAAATATGTTAACAGCCTGGCAGTGGTAAATGACCGAGCAGAGCGAGCTGTCAAGCTGATACAGGACTTCAACACCTCCATTACAACAAGTGAGGAACAGAAGCAATATCTGCTGCTGGTTGTCTCAAGCCACAGAGCCAAGTTCCCAGAAGCCAGAAAGTCACTGCTTGTCGGCGATGATACAACTACAAAGGACACTGATAACTAGTGACTGACTGCTTCAAGAAATGAAAAACTCTGCTGCATGAACTTTGCTATGGCAGTTTCGTTTTTAATATTCTGAATAGTTCAGTTATGATTAACATTTGACAGTGTTGTGTAGATACTGCATAGGAAAAGGTTTGAGTGATTAAATAATTGTGAAATAAGTGAGAAAAACATGTTGTCGGAAAGTATTTTGCTAACTTCACATACGTTGAGCTACCTCTAAACATGCATCTAAAATTCTTAAAAAATTACCTGGAACTTCTCTCATGATAGACAACAAAATGAGAGGGTACCACACAGAAAATTCGGAATTTAATGTTTAACGGGCGCCCTAACATGTATGTATAGGCCTACGTTTGTATATATGCTTAGGCCTATACATATACACTGATCGTGTGCATCTTCTGAGTATACATAATATCTTGATGCGATTGTTTATGAAAGGTTCTACTCTGTTTGCCTCTTCTGATTGCCTGATTGGATGAGCGTATTGAATTTATGACATTGCATAATATTGGACGTATGTGCCGCTGCTGCTTGCTACATGTGCCGACGACCAGAATCTGTATGTTGCCACTTGCAGCGGTCTACTGTACACGTCGCCAATATATAAGACGCACCTGCCAATGCGAAAGATTGATCAATTTGGCTGAGGAAGCGAGATTCTCTTCTCCCGGTTGATGATTGATATCGATCTTATCTATCGATCTGTGCGTGCGGTTGATTGGTTCTGGTGTTTGATCAGAGCAATCAAACGACCCCCCACTGGACTTTCAAGTGGGACTAGTCATCTCTGAAACGATTAACTATCAATTTACTGAACGGTGTTAGCCGAGACGGACCCCACCCGACCGGCGGCACACGCTCAAACAAGGTAGACCAGACTGGCAGAAGCATACAGACAAGCGGACAAGAACAGAACGAACAGCGAGCTGATGTATACAGATGAAGTGATACAAACTGTCACCTGATTCGATGTGTAATAATATTTACTTGCTTCAGAATAAACGGAATACATATTTGCTTACATGATTGATTGATTGATTGATTGATTGATTGATTGATTGATTGGAAATTGAACTGTAAATCACGTTTGTTATTGTTGTTACTTTTTTAAACTCCAGAGGTGGAAAATCTCTCAGGCTCTAAAAACTATGGATTTCCATTATTTAAAGGTCGCTGCTATTAATATAATAAAATTATAATTATAATTATAATTATCATCATCGTCGTCATCGTCATCATCGTCGTCGTCATCGTCATCATCATCATCATCATCATCATCATCATCATCGTCGTCATCGTCATCGTCACCGTCACCGTCACCGCCACCGCCACCGCCACCGCCACCGCCACCGTCACCGTCATCGTCATCATCATCATCATCATCATCATCATCATCGTCATCATCATCATCATCATCATCATAAAAATTATCCCCAGGCTCTAGCAAAACAACACGAAGTGCTTTGTCTTTTGCAGTTAGGCCTAACGGTCATACTCGCCGATTATCATTATTAGTATTACTCTGATTGATTAGGCCTATTAGTAGAAGAATTTTAGCTGGAAAATCATCAATCGACTCAATAAATTATTACAAGTTAGAGACTTGGCATAGTTGTTAAGTACACCCCACTGACGAAAATACCAAAAGTCCCCATAAATCCGAGCTGTGCTCGAGCCGCCATCTTGGAAAATGGCGGCCTAAATTCGGTATTTTGGCAATAACTCCGGAACCATCACAGCTACAAAGAAATGTAAAATAGCAAAATTGATCCTCATTAAAAGACAAAGAAGTTTTATGTATAACATTTCTTTCTAAGAATACAATTAAAAATGTTACATGGGATAAACTAGTCATTATAATTGTATTTCAATGCGATGTACTAATTTTATGGCGGGAAAAGCAAATGCTGTGCTGCGAATGATAATTTAAGATCAAATTTATATCAGTGTCTATGGTAGGCTGATGTAACTTAGTTCTCAGTCATCTTGTATTGTATCTGACCATTTATAAAGCGCTTCTCGCAGCAAGAGCCTTTCAGAAGCGCTCCCAGTGCGTTCAACCCAGTGAAAAAGGCAAGTTTTCAGACGAGGATACACTACCAGAGAGGATGGCAGAGCGAACTGATGGGGGAAGCCCATTCCATAGAGAGAGACCAATGCAGGCAAATGATCTGGATTGAGCTATGGCGGTCCTGACTCGGGGGACAAAGGGGTCAAGCAGATCAGAGGACCTAAGAGGACGCAGCGAAGTGGCAGAAAGGGAGTGAAGTACATGATCACACAGATACATGTACTTCGGAGCAAGACCCAAATCAGGATCCAAATCAGGACCAAAATCAGGACTTTAAATTGTATACGGTATACATCTGTCATCTGGTGATATCTCAACTAGGGAGTTAGCACGGGTAATTCCTTGGCATCCTCCACGCATCGCTAAGCACAGCAAACCAGACCGTAGACACTTGCATCCTGAGATCCAAGTCGTTTCTCAGCCATTGCTGGACCTGCAGGTACATGACTCTCTTTACGAGTGTTGCTCCGCATCTGCACTGGTTGGAGGTAGAGACGCCAGTTGAAATGATGTATCCAACTTCTTTTTGGCCACCATCCGGTTGTACAAGAAGTCTCTCAGCTCATCCAAGGACCTTGATGATATAGAGCCGTACAGTTTCAACAGGACTTGATTACTTCTTTACTGGCATACTTTTGGTTAAATATTTTCAATTAATCTCTCAACTCCTCGTGATTCTGAATAAGCTTTAGGCCCATAATTTTTCCCTTTAGAGTACAGCGCTGAAGTCGTGTCACATCCAGTCATTGCATGAGCAAAGAGTAGAAGTTCACAAGCCTCCCCATATTAGTCACTTTCTCCATGTGTACATGTATGTTTAAGATGCTGGGTACACCGTTTGATTTTCCTGGCTTCAGAAACCAAAGTTCTTTAAAATCTTTCGGGCCAGTGCAGCTGCAATTACTAGTAGATCTGTGTCCTGGCCAACGATCACCGTTGAAATGTTATTTTTGACTTTTTTTTTATCTAGATCAGCTGCAACAAAAACAGTATCTACATCCCTTTCCGCTTGCAGAACCGAATAACCCCTAGATTTCATATACGACTTGGACCCGACAGAGTGGGGTTGGTCCATGACAGGTGGATCGCTTAAACCTATCCCTACCAGCAAAGAAGCAGCTCCAGACGAACTTCTTAGCCTAATTTCGTGCAACTGCAATCTAGTTTGCACTAAGCGATGCAACACTCGTAAAGAGAGTCATGTACCTGCAGGTCCAGCAATGGCTGAGAAACGACTTGGATCTCAGGATGCAAGTGTCTACGGTCTGGTTTGCTGTGCTTAGCGATGCGTGGAGGATGCCAAGGAATTACCCGTGCTAACTCCCTAGTTGAGATGTCACCAGATGACAGATGTATACCGTATACAATTTAAAGTCCTGATTTTGGTCCTGATTTGGATCCTGATTTGGGTCTTGCTCCGAAGTACATGTATCTGTGTGATCATGTACTTCACTCCCTTTCTGCCACTTCGCTGCGTCCTCTTAGGTCCTCTGATCTGCTTGACCCCTTTGTCCCCCGAGTCAGGACCGCCATAGCTCAATCCAGATCATTTGCCTGCATTGGTCTCTCTCTATGGAATGGGCTTCCCCCATCAGTTCGCTCTGCCATCCTCTCTGGTAGTGTATCCTCGTCTTTCTCTCGTCTGAAAACTTGCCTTTTTCACTGGGTTGAACGCACTGGGAGCGCTTCTGAAAGGCTCTTGCTGCGAGAAGCGCTTTATAAATGGTCAGATACAATACAAGATGACTGAGAACTAAGTTACATCAGCCTACCATAGACACTGATATAAATTTGATCTTAAATTATCATTCGCAGCACAGCATTTGCTTTTCCCGCCATAAAATTAGTACATCGCATTGAAATACAATTATAATGACTAGTTTATCCCATGTAACATTTTTAATTGTATTCTTAGAAAGAAATGTTATACATAAAACTTCTTTGTCGTTTACTGAGGATCAATTTTGCTATTTTACATTTCTTTGTAGCTGTGATGGTTCCGGAGTTATTGCCAAAATACCGAATTTAGGCCGCCATTTTCCAAGATGGCGGCTCGAGCACAGCTCGGATTTATGGGGACTTTTGGCATTTTCATCAGTGGGGTGTACTTAACAACTATGCCAATTCTCTAACTTGTAATAATTTATTGAGTCGATTTTCCTAAAATTCTTCCACTATATGCACAAATTGCCAATGCCGATCAATTGAGCGTGCTGGACAGGTTCAAGGACCCTAAACACAGTGATAGTTTAAGGTGAGGTAAAACGCCGTAGCCTACTCTTCACGAGACAAGCGTCCTAAGCAATTAGCCACGGTGTTCCACATTATCAATAGCATGGCTAAGACATGGACTCATTGAATCTCCGAGCACGCCCAGAAAATAAACAGTCGACGCCCGGTGTCTTTTTTATGCCACAGTTCCGGACACAGCGCTTATCGAAACCTAGACTACTAAGATAATAATAATGATGACGAAATCACGAAACCAATGACTACTGCCGAGATGATGCCGTTGTCTAGTGTGGCAGAGTCCCTAAAAGTCTCTCCCGAATACTTTATTTTTTAAACAGATTACCCAGCGGATCTGTTTCAGAATAAATTAACCCCCACCGGAGACTTTATTTAAGAATATTGTCTCCGAGGAGAGAATATAATTTCTATCCCCTACTGAAAAATACGGGGAGAAGGGGAAGACCATGCAGAGAATGGTTGCAGGACATAGAAGAGTGGTGTGGGGTGAATGCGCAGGAGCTGACACACCAAGCACGGGACAGAGAATCATGGAAGAGAGTATACAGTCAAGTGTGCAGTGGACACCTACGGGCTGTCAGCCCATGGACAATGAAGAAGAAGACTGAAAAATAAAGTCTCCCGTTTATTTCAACGTGAGAGAGATCTACAGTTACATAATACTTTTAGCCAATCAGGTTAAAGTTTGTTAAGCCAAATTATTTAACCAGAAATTACGTTCCCAAGTTACCAACCGCTTTTATAAAAAAAACTTTGTTCAAACACAGTCTCCTGGGAGACATTATCTCAGTCATTGGACAATCTGTTTCGGGGTATTTTAGACTTTACATGTATACATCGTGCCACCGGCAACAACAGCTGACGTCGATGATAAGTGATTGCAACAAAGAATGATGCATTGTTGTATAACACAGTAGAACCTCGGTGTCAAGCAATTGTATACGCCTAGTTGACATGTACGTATGTGACTACCTACATGTGTACTTAAACTGATAATAACTTATAACTAACGGCTTGTGCCTTATATCTATGCATTTGCTTCGTTCACATAATTAACTCTCTGATGTCGTTTCTGCCATGCATGCGGCGTGCTATGAAAAAGAAACTCCTATGAAAAATATCATGTTCGTAATTTCCTGGCTTGCATTTTAAAGCTTTTGCCGAAAAAATTAACGGGGAGCATTTCGATTTACCCCCACCCCACCATGGGCGGAGACCTAGCGGCGGGGGGACAGGGTGGACGGTCCCCTTAATGGAAGTGTTGGGGGAACGGCCCATGCATTTGTCCCCCCTCCATTCGTTGAGCGTCAAGACTAAAAAAAAGTCATCAAGTTTTTGGCGGCGAAAATAAGAATTTTTACTCGAGATTTCGCCGGTCGTTAGAAATTTTTCGGAAAATCTCGCGTCTTTCCGTCCCTCCAATTCTCGGCCCAGGTCTCCGCCTATGCACCCCACCCCCTCTCACCCCATCCTCCTGCAGAAATATCTCCAGACGTCCATGTTAGTTAAGGCACTCAAAATCAAGAGCACCGACGAAGTATAATATTTTAAATAAAAAAACCTGATCACACAAAACGACGGAAGAGCAACAGCCGGACAGAAATAAATACGGGAAATTCATAACCGGATCCGTTTCATTAGTCACCTCATAATTCACCAGAGATTAACTGAACCGCTACATAAATAAATACCTAATACCTACGATTGCACGACGCCGCAGTCGCATTGAAACAAACAGGAAGCGACTCTCGCAGCGCGAACAACCGTACAAGAGATTGATAACGACGACGGCGACGACGACGATGATGATGATGATAAATTGCGACAACGCCAACGTTTACAACGACACCGACGACGACAAACTCAAGTAGTAGTTGTCAGAGGCTGCGGCGCTTCTTTCGTTCGTGTGCTATTCAGCAATTGATCAATTATCTTCAATTTCGCCGCCGCGCCTCTTAGAAGTAGCGTCTATGGAGCGCCAATTAGTTGCGATGATTGAGGTTTCGTCGCTAGGGGCGCTAGCCACCAGCACCGCACGACGCCTGGTGGCCGGTGCTGCTGCTGTACGCTGCCGCTAAATTCCGCAATTTGCCGTCGTTTGTGGACGTTGGGTTCTCACGCTGCAGAGAACCAGTGGATGCAATTTCGCACACGATCGAATGAGTCCTGTGTAGAGGCGGACGGACAGACGGACAGACGAGTGAATGCAGTGGTACTTGGGGAGAGATGTACAGAGACGGATGGATGTGCGTGCGATTGTGGGTGATGGCGTTTGGGACGGGGAGAAGCGAAAATGAGTCGACTGTATATGGAGAGGACGGACTTGGGAAGAGAAGAATGGTAGCCGGAGATAACGAGTGACACACAGTCAGGTAGACAGGAGTTGGCGACAGACAGACAGACAGACAGACAGACAGACAGACAGACAGACAGACAGACAGACAGACAAGCCTAAGTGATTTCTCGGTTCCGAGAAAGTGGGAGTAGACCAGTAAAAAGAGAGATAAACAAACATACTGACAGACAAACAAATAGACAAACAGACAGACAGACATCAAGACAGGCAGACTAACAGACATACAGACACGTAGACAGGCAGACTACCAGACAGACAGACGCGCAGGCAGGCAAACAGACAGACAGACACGTAGACAGGCAGAATATCAGACAGACACGTAGACAGACAGACAGGCAGACATTAAGACAGGCCGACTAGCAGACAGGCACGTAGACAGACAGACAGACACACAGACAAAAAGACAGGCAGACAGACACGTAGACAGGGAGACAGACAGACAGACAGACAGACGGACGGACTGAGCGGAAAGCAGGAGGACAAGTGGGAAACGTTGTTCTTTATGTCCAGCTTCAAGTGCTACAGGCGTGCGAGAGAACGTGGCCGTGAGGCAAAACCATTTCGGAGTACAGTACAGTATACGCGAAGCAATGAAAGTATCTATTATGGCGTCGTTAAACCGGAAAGGGACCAAGAGCCGCAGCTTAACGCTTTAGTCTTGCACGGCACAAAACACGTGACACACGGTGCAGGACTCGCAATGCCTGTGAACCGTGTTATAACCGGCCTGATGTACAGGGTGGCTCAATAAAAAATGTCCCACCGGATAAAATGCAATATCTTCGCAACCGATTGAAATTTTTCTGCGAAAATTTCCCAATTTGCAGAGGAATGAATTTCCAACAACCCCTGAGAGTTTCACCTAAAACATTTGAAGTTTGCAAAAGTTACAACTGTCTAAACTTTCAATTCCGTTTTTTCAAATATCTGAGGAAAAATGATCGTCGTTTGTAGATTTCCAGGTCAAATGATATCACTTTTCACTACGACCTCAGAATTCCGTTTTGCAGTTTATTGTAAGGTATAATGAGAGCGTCCACTCCCTGCCTTAACACAAGCTCAAATTCTTTTTGTGAAGCTCAGTATGGCCTTGTTGGTCGGGTCCTGCGGCAACTGACCCCACATTAGCAGCAGGACTTGCTTCAGCTGGCCAATGTTCTCCAACTTGGGATGACATGTCTTGCAGCGTTCCAGCATAGCTCACCAGACGTGACAAGCAAGAGGGCTAAGGTATGGCGAGTTTGTTAGTCAT